>VWZW01006867.1:564272-706914 GCA_013397115.1 Edolisoma coerulescens
AAAAAAAAAAAAAAAGCATGATCTGCCATTCTGTTAAAGGAAATAGGGTCCATTTTTGTGTTTTAGAAGCAATGGGATTTTAGTTCCAGCAGACCATTGCTGCAGTTTACTGAAATGTGAAAGGAGAAAAGGTAAACCATCCATTGTAGTAGCTGTAATAGATGCCAACCATGGCCTGGGGTCCACCAGGCCTGGTCGAGGGAGGTGATTGTCCTTCTCTACTCTGCACTGGTGTGGCCTCACCTCAATTCCTGTGCATGGTTTTGGACACCACAATACAGGAAAGACATTAAATTATTAGAGAGTGTTCAAAGGAGGGCAACAAAGATGGTGAAGGGCTTTGATGGGAAGCCATATGAGGAGTGTCTGAAGTTCCAGAAGAGATGACTCAGACCACCTCTAACTCAGTTTTAAGACCTTGATACTAGCTTAAAAATGCAGTGACTTTTTTTGTGTCTAATGATAAATTTTTGAATCAATATAACTTGCTTTTTGTCTTGGACTAACATTGGTCAGATAATTAAGAAAGCTAATTCCTAGTACAGAGTCTAAATGGCTTACCTTTCTTCTATAACTTCAGGAAGTAAACAAATTCCAGTAGAGGTTTCTAAACAAAAGCCATAATTTTCAGGTGTTCTGAGCATAAGTAGCTTCTCTGATTCAGAGAGTCACTGAGCTGGGAAGGGACCTCTGGAGAACCCCTACTCCATGCCCCTGCTCAGAGTAAGGTCAACAAGAACAGGTTGCCCAAGACCATGTCAAGCTGGATTTTGCATATCTCATATGCATATCTTCCTGGGTTTCTTCCAGTGTTTGACCACCCTCACAGTAAAAATCTTTCCTTATTTCTTGGAACTTCCTGTATTTCAGTTTATGCCAATTGCCAGCCCTGTCAATGTGTGCTATTTGGACTTGGAACTGCTGAACACAAACCTTCGCAGTAAAGGCCCCTTCCTTTACTTGTGGCAGTCCTTCTTGTGGCCCTTCACATTGCTTGCCAGATTCAGCTTCAGATGGGCTTGGTTCCCCTAACCCCACCTCAGAATGCTTGGACCAGTGTCTCTGTGTTCCTCCTGGGTAACCTGCCCTGCTCCCACCTCAGGTACCCTTCCTTTCTATGGCTCAGTTTCGTCAGAAACAACTTGTTCCTTCTTTAAGTTTTCTTGCCACCTTTGCTCTCCAGCCCTGGGGTGGGCACAGCCCTGACAGCCAGGGCCCTGTCCCAGCATCCCAGTCAGGAGGAGGACAGCTCAGGGGCACCAGGGCAGCCTCAGCCCCTTGCAACAGGTACCTCCCTGTGGACAAGGATGGGATGTAGCTGAGACGAGAAATGAATATTGGATTCAGGATCATGCCCACTGCAGGAAACCAGGGACAGACAGTGTTTCAGAAGTAAAATTCTCCATTTTTAACTTTTTCTTTTTTATACTTTTTTTTTTCAGACAAAGTAACTTTACAAATTTAGCAAAACATGTGAATAGTTTGTCAACCATATCTATATTATATGCCAAAAAAATTCACCCATCTCTACAAAGTAGATTGAAGAAGTATTTTTATGGATTGCATGTTTGGAACTAACTTGATGTATCTTACCCTTTCCAATCTTGATTTTGATATTGCCTGTTCCAGAGTGGAAATTTAGTCTATTTTTAATTCTAACTTGGAATGTATTTTTAAAAAAATCCAAGGTATTAATAACAGTACTTTGATATGGATTTTTCAAAATATATGATCCTGGCAAAGCCCATGGAATCCCTTTTAAATAAGCTCAAATACTAATCAGTGTATACAGTCTGTAAATCTCATGTATTTCCACTCTAAATTGTTGTAAATCTTTTTGTTTTCCAACATACATTTTACAAAAAGGTAATACATCAAGGACCAACTCTTTTTTAAAAAAAAGATTGGCCAAATATATACCTCAAACTGAGTCTAACCTGGATTCCTTCAATTCTGTCAAAGCCGTGGATTTCAGAGAGGCTTTGTCAGAAATAAAATGGGGATTGAGAATGTGGATAAAGCAGCTTTCAGATGAAGGGCCATATATTTAGCTTCATTTTTAGCTTTACTTTAACTTAGCTTTATGTATGAAAAAAGAAAGGTCCTGTGTGTATTTCATCACACAATCTCAGCAACAGAATTATTACTTCTGTTAAAATATAGGTACAGCTGAATGGTAATTGCAATCCTTATGAGGATTTCCTATTCAAATTAATATAATGGAGTTAGCCTGAAAGTTCTATGGAGAGGACCAGTTGCATATTCTGGATTACGAATGGAAGAATGTGACAAAATGGAAATTACCCAAATGATCTCATCTTGACATCAAATCTTTCTGTAGGTTATCTTTTTTACCTAGCCCTATTTTGCATGAGATAGTCTAGAATACAGAGTGAAAAAACTAAAAGTTCTTATAGATAAGTGGAAGATATCAGTGAAAAGGATATTACTCAGATTTGTGGGCTTCTATTTCCAGACCAGAGGTGAAAATAGTGGACTTTGTTTTCCCATTTAGCACAATGGAGTTTGTGATACAAACTTTCGGACCACGCCTTCCCCGCAATGTTTTTGCTTACATTTAGGTCACACCTGGCACATGACTTCTCCAGATGCTTAATATATATTTAAAAGAAACAAACCAGCTTTTTTTGCTACAATAACCCACAGAAAAATGAGGTCCTTAGGGAGTACTCTTCTGGTTTTCCAATTTATATTATCCTTTGGCCACTTCATTGTGTAGTGCTATGTATTTTCCTTGGTGGTAGTGAGAGATGTGTCCTCTTTTCTCTTAATCTAACTTCAAAAAATAATGCAAATTAGGTCATGACCCTGAAGTCAAGAAATTTCTCTAGTCAGTGATTGGGCAGGCTGATTATTCAGTATGGTTTCTTTAAAGCCTTTGCAATGAAATAAGATTTTGCTTAGACCACAATTCACAGCCATGGATATTTGTGTCAAGGCCTTCTGTAGGACATCTAAGCTTCCCAGTTTTACATGCAACACGGACCACAGCCATTTCAGTACACAGCAGCTCATTGCAAATAGGTACTGGTAAACTCAGCGTTGTGCACTTGCTCATTTACAAAACCAGTTTCCAGTCGTAACTTAAGCAACCCAGCAGACTATTCTTTTCTTTTTTTCTCCCAACCTATTCAAGCTTTAGAACTTCATTACTCTAGAAGTGTCATGACATCACTGAAAGCAGAGGCCTTCCAAAAGACTGTGAAGCCTACACTGGATAAGCAACTCAACATGAATCCCAGCACTCCTGCAAAGAAGTTAATTCAGCTGTTGTATGTATAACCAGAAGACTAATACAGAAAAGCAGAGCAGAGCAGAGTAGCTAAGCTCGATATAGGATACCTATAGAAATAATACTTATTTTTCAATTCTGGTGCCCACATTTTGCAGCATGTGTGAACTGGCAAAGGTACAAGGAAGAGTCACAGAAATTATCTGAGTGCTGAGGGAAATGTTTTACAGTGAGAGTTAAAGAGCTCATTCTATTTAGTTCATCAAAAAGCATGCCAAGGGATTAATTAATTAATCATAGTGTATAAGTACTTTCATAAGAAGGACTCACCAGTTACTGAAGGCCTTTAAATGTAGTAAAGAAAGAATAAAAACATCAGAAGCTGAAAACTGTTCTCAAAAAAATCAGGTGAGGAATCAAGCACAGATATTTGCTAGTGAAGGTGATTAACCATATGAACAACCTACCAAGGGAAGAAAAGGACTCAATCTCTTGATGTCTTCATATCATTATACCTTTCTAGAAAATGTAGCTATCTCTTTGGAAGATACAAACTCAAAAAAAAAAATTAGAATTATTAGGAAATTATTAGAACAAATTAGCTAACCCTTTCTTAGATAGTTTGGTGTAACTGTGGCTTAATGACATCTGTGAATTAGTGTGTGTCTTTGAAATGTAGGTAGAAAAAAAAACAGACTAAAAGAGCAGCAGACAAAGCCAGAACACAAACTGGGAACACAGCCCACTGCCAAGCCAAGAGAGAGCTGAATGGGATAAGTGCTCATGTGAAAAGAGCTCAGAGCTTCAAGGAACGATAGCATCTCATGGCATTTGATATTTATTGTACTGAAGAAAAGAAGCCTTTGTAATTTTTTTTTTTTTTTAATAAATAGGATTTTTGCATCAACTTCTCTTTCCTTCTGACTTAAACTACTCAGTGGAATCTGGATTTCTGGATAACTGCTCAAGTCAGAGAAAGATAACATTGAGTTTTATAGTCTCAGTACAGGGAGTAAGAGGTGCAATTCAGAGGCCTGTGATCTGACTAGAAACTTTCATATCTCAGTCTTTTGGTCCTTTAGTGCATCTATGAGTTCTCTGAATATTTATTGATATGTCTTTCATGTTTAATATAACATATTTGAATTAGTGGCTACAACTCTTCTCTTTTACATTCCTAATGCTCTTTAGTGCAACTTAACATTGAGAGCATGTTAAAAGTAGTTGGAAGATGTTCATGCAGTCAAAGCTGCTACAGCAAAAGGTCTCCAAAGTTCATTTATTTTCCCTTCATCTTTAGCTGTGTATTATCATCTCCCAGGCTACTGAGGAATTTTTTTTCTTTTTACTGTATTGATGTCTCCAGAGAGTTTTGCGTTACTTTTGACTGGGATTGTATTGGTTATAGGATCCTTGTTCTTTCTATTAGAAATGTGCCTAGTTGAAATGTACCCTTAGACTGGGCAGATCACCATTCTGTGTTCCCACTGAACTCATCTCACTTCTGGTCTCTTTAAATAGTTCATGAAGCTTGGCTGTTTTGAAGCATAACAGAATGACACTAATTCCTAAAGGCAGAGTTCATTGGATAATACTTCTGTGATTTATTTGATTATTTGTTTGGGTTTGTGCCTTAAAGTGTTTGACAAATCATTCATGACAAGATTTGACAAACTCTGTAAAGCTCACCAAACAGTATTTGCTTTGCAAAACATTGTTTCAGATATTAATTTAGTACCTGTATTCAAATGCACAACCGGGGATTTCCATGGACCAAGCAGTGCACATCAAAAGATTCCTGTTATTACTTCTCACCCATGATGCAGATACAGGGAAAATTTGACTGATGTACTAGTGCTAGTTTAGAAAACTTAGAAGAGGGTTTTTGCTGAACTTTCCAGTACTTATGGTTACAGCTGCACAGGACAGGATCAGTCTTTTTTCCATACTTCAGGTGATTCTAACTCAGTTTCCAAAAAGTAGGGTGTATTAGTCAAATCTGCATGCTGTTCTAGTCAGATGACTGTACGTATTCTGGTGCTATGTCACCAAAGCCTCTGAACTTCCAACTCGCAGTTGTTCTCTCTTGATGCAAAAAGACATCTTTTTAAACAGGCAGCTCTGCAAACAGCCTTGGTTCTGACTGCCAGGTGTGTCTTTTGGGACTCTTGCCTCATAGTCCACTGTAAGAGTTTGCAGCCAAATGTTAGTGTCTTACACCTGTGCAAGGCTATTCCTTCCTTGGCAGAGACAAAAGCCAAAATAAATCCGTGTTAGCTATTCTGTTCATAGGCTTCACAGGAAAAGTTTAGGTCTCTCAGTAACAGTTGTAGTGGCTCTTCAAGGCTAGAGAGAGGAGATAGAGATACAGATTTATTTCTGTGCCACTAATGTGAATAAATAGAATGGACTAAATTCAAGGCTCAAATGGGTTGAATAAGAAAATGCCATTTAAATTGTAAAATAGCTCTTGAAATTCTCCAGAATTGAATGTTCCCATGATTCTTAACCAAAAATACAGAAGTAATGAGGGTGATAATAATATGGTTTCCCACTTCTATCCTTCTGCAGTGATGACTTTCACATCACTGATAGTGATGCTAGTAAAGGAGTTGCATGACTGAAGCCTGCAATTACATCGTTTAAGCAGTGTTAACTTCTATAATATTTTCCTCCCATAATCTTTAATGGAATATAGATTATAGTTAACTCATGCAAATCTATGTCTATCAATAGGTAGAGTCTGGCACAGTAGATATCTATTTCAGTTATGCTTTAGACTGCATTGCATAACAGTATCCGCAGTCTTTTGTTACTTGTATCATCCTTGCTGTTATGTGACATCTTTCACACTATTCATATTCACATCTTGTACAATCTGAAATGCATCAGTCCTGTATATCTTCCACAGCCAACATGTGGCTTAGCATTATTAAACTGATTTGCCAGGGTGTTTGATTCGTGCATATAGAAAGATTCTCTGAGCTCCCTGAAGATGGGATTTCCAGTCCTTAACGAGTTTTGAATTTCTTTTCAGTGAATTCAGATAATTCGCTGGGATTATCTAATTATTCTGTACTTTTCAGACAAGTCAGAACTTAAACTACTGAAAATAAAATAAACACTGATTTAATTTGATCATTTCAATTTGGTTTAATAATATATACAATGCTCATGTAAAGTATTTAAAAGTGAAGACATTGGACTACATTTTGACACTATCAAAAACTATCAAAGACAGTTTGAGTCCATTACAATTTTTTTGTTTCCTTTTTATTCAAAATAGAATTTCAAAACTTTTGAAAAAGACTGAGTTGTGGTAAGTGGTTGACATATTCTGGTCATTCAGCCAGAGCTCTTCCAGCAATCCCTAGTTAATATCTTCAGAAAGGAGCCAATAGAACAGGAAGATGATTTGTGACTTATCATGAGGTATAACATGCTAAATGGGTTTATCTCGAGCAGAAACAAGTATTCCTGATATATATTATATAATATATCATATTATATTGATTCAAAGACTGATTGAAGGGTGATCTAGCAATATGTTAGGGTCTGCAAACAGAGACAGATATCTCTTCATGGTATCATACTGGTCTAGTTTGCTTAAGAGTATTGCATAGCAGCTGCTGCAGTTCAAGAATTTGTTTTTTTTTTTAATTTTGTGCTAAGCACTTGAAGTCTTGCTTTGAAAACTCAATAGGTAAACAGGGACCTCCTGAGATTGTACTCGTCCAGCATCTCTTCTCAAGCAGGGTCACTTACAGCAGGTTGCCTAGGACTGTGTACAGTTGAATTTTGAGTATCTCCACAGATGAAGACTCCACAGCCTCTCTGGACAACTTGTTCTTGTGTTTGATCACCTTCACAGTGAAAGCATGTTGTGTTGTGTTCAGATGGAAGTCCATGTTTTAATTTGTGCACGTTGCCTCTTGCCGTGAGGATTGCTGAAAAGAGCCTGGATCCCTCATCTTCAGTCCCTTCCATGAGGTATTTTTACACCCTGGTAAGACCCCCTTCAGTCTCCCCTTCTCCTGAGAGAAGGGGCTGAAAAGTCCCAGCTCTCTCAGACGCTCTTCACACAACAGATGCTGCAGGCCCTTAGTCATCTTTGTGGGCCTTCGCTGCTTCTACAACTGGTAAAACAACTGCACTTTTGTTTTACACATTAATGCTACAGCAACCGGTTAAGTTTTGACTGCATGAGTTACGTTCTAACTTAACTAATGTATTATAAGTACTTTTTTTAATGACTTCTTGGAAGAAAATTACTAGTTGAAGCTAATCTGTGGGCAAAGCACTCTGCTGACTCATGTTGCTGTAGTTTATTTAAGTGCTTAATAGGTCTGCAATTGTGAACATGGTACATGTAGAACATTTCAAGGATTTTCACTGGGATCTTATTGACTTCAAACTACAATTACTCATCGATCAAGGCTGTGTGGTGTCATATGTTATTTGAAGGTGAGAATGATCCACATTATTCTAAGGGGCTCTTCTTTTAGTGCTTTGTGTGTGTTTGTTTGTTTTGCTTTCATTATTATTACCCAGCATTATCCAAGAAGCAGTAGATTCATTCCCTGAACTGTTTTCTTTTTTCTTTTTCAGTCCATCACCATGTAACATTCTTAAAAATTTAGTAAACAGCAGACTAGGTCAGTAACCAGAGTGTCTGAAGTTACCACAAGTAACAGCACATGTTATATCAGATTTGTGACTAACATATACATTGGTTAAACCCTACCTAAATTGACCAGAGAAGTAGTGTTGGTGGCATCTTTCAAAAAAGAAATACATACAGAACACTTTTCAGAACAAAAAAACTCTCCCTGAAGATGAACAATCTTTGGTAAACAACCGGCCTGTATTTACATTATTCACCATTTTCACCCAAGCATTTTTTCATGTAAGATATACAAGATCTGACACTGGATAAATAACTGTGGGGAACAGAAACCCCATTTACAGTGAGATTTGGAACCATTTTATGATCTCAGTAAAAGATAATTTTTGAACATGCCTTGCATAGAAACCTAGCACTACTGTTTCCATGGCTTGATAAATATTCTGCCTGCATTTCATTTAGGAAATAAACATGTGTTTCTTTACCACCCAAACTTTAATACATTTCAGGGGAGAATGGCTCTTTTTTTAACTGTGACTCATTCTTTGCTAATTCAATCAAGCTGGAGCTGACAAAATAATGAAGATTTTGGAGGTATTTTTACCGTGTTTGTCACTCCACCAAATGACAGTGCAAAGTTCCCTTGTCTGAATTTTGATCAAATACTTACCAGGAATGCTAAGCCTTTCAGAATCCCATAGTACCTGTTTCATGGCATGTGAGTTATTTGCTTTCATCTCCCCTTTACTGTATAAAAGAGGATCTAAGGCTGTAAAAACTTCAATCCAGAGATTCATGCAGCTGTACATAACAGATCTTTCCTCTCTCGTCATTGCAGCACAACATCAAACCAAACAAAATGTCTCAGAAAGCTACAGTATTTGCAATGAGGCTGTCACAGATCTCCTTTTCTGCTTTTGAAAAAAGTGGCTGAATGCCCAGCACCTGCCTCCATACTGACATTTTCTGAAACACCAAGGTAAAAGAATCAACCTTTGTCAATATCATCTCAGTGATTTTTTAGAAACAATGAAATGAAAAGCCTCCGTCTTTATCCTTGGTTCTTGAATACAGGATTAAAATAAAGGACACATGATTTTATTGATTTAATGAGGGATGAAGGCTTCAGTGGAGTATTCCTTATCATTAGAGAACAAGCCGAGTTTGCCGGTCTCACAACCAGTTCTTCCCCATTTGCTTGGCTTTCCCCATTTCTTGAGAACTTGTTTATGTATTTGGCTGTTAAAATGACCCACAGAGTTCACTCCTGTGCTGCATGAAGCATTCAAATGCCTGCAGTGATTTCAGTCTGTCTCTCTCAACAGGGAAAGAAAGAAAGACTGAAGGGATTGCAGCACAGTTCTGTAAACTAAAGAGATGAAGAAGAGCAGATAGGGAGAGAGAGAGGAAAAAAACTTTTAAAATGTTAGATAAAACACAGCAACAGCAACAGGAATAACACCTCCTACCTATGAAGTAGGCTGTGTGCAGAATGCATTAATCTTTGAGTATATTTTATCAGATAGGAATCCCTCCTCCCAGCTATGAACTGAGATGTAAGCTAAAGGAGTTCACTCATAGTGTTTTGTGGTAGATTGATTCATGAACAGTGAATTAATCTTCTCCCTTAGACCTTTTACCTTTGGGTTGTTCTTTTTTTTTTCCTTTCAGTATTCATATGATACAAAATGACATTTTCATATGGTAATCTTTCCTCCTTGTAGCATTGCTCTTCAAGATTAGCCAGAGGGTTGAAACACAAAGAACAGTGACTTCTCAGGAAAACAAAAAAAAGCCAACAAAAGGCAGAACCAAACTGAAAACTGAAATTCATTCCTTATTGTCGATTTGGCTGTGTGATAACAATAACAGAGTTACTGAGGCTTGGCGTGTGTAAATATAACACAATGGATGTAGGTCTATGTCATAAACACCTACAGTAATAGTTCTGTGTACATAAATACATATAAATAAACCAGATATACAGCATTTACTTTGCCTACAAGTTAAACTTTCTCCATTCCCTTTAGTGTAACTGACTCTGGGCTTGAAAAGTTAGAAAGAGACAGTGCCTGGGCGTGCAGTTTCCAAACCCAGCCCTTCCCCTCTCCCTGTTTTGGTTTCCCCAAAATGAGCTACCATCCCTCCCCCCATCTCCATTACTCTCAGTAGGCAAATGAGTCTGAAACCAGGGGGCAAAATAATTTCTTCCCAATTATCTTAAGCCATGCAAGACAACCTCTCTCTCAAGGGCTGATGCTAAAATATGCACAGAGTTCTGATGTCTAGACAGTTATGAAATACAGGTGTGGGGCTCTGCACATGCGGAAGAGAAATGCATCCCAAATGAAGTGCTTTTATTAAAGAAGTATAATCCCTGGGATAACTAATTACGTCAATACCACATAGTTAATTAAACCCATTATAGTTACTATTCCCATGGAGAGGAGGTCAGACAAAGAAGCGTCCCCCTGACTCTCCTGTGCTAACAAAAGAGAGAGAAATTAAATATATTAAACAATGCTTCTCATTCAGGAGTTGGCAAGGCTCATTGAAAGGGCTTGAAACTAGATTTGAAGGGGGAAAAGGATAAAACCAGGCTCACTAGAGATAAGCCTGGGGTCAGCACACCAGTGTTTGAGGGACAGTGTGCTAGCAAGGTCCTTCGGTCTAACCTCAATGGAGGTAAGGGATGGAGGCGCATACACCGCAAAGACACAAGGGTTATTGATGTATTAAGAACCAGAAAAGCAACTGAGAAGGGTCTTGTAGAAATTAGGGTTTCTCCCTCAAAAAGGTACTGGAAGCAATAGCCCAACTGAAAGGCATCTACAACAATGCACACAGCATGGGCAACAAACAAGGAGTCATTGCACACTAGGACAACTGTGACATAGTTGCCATCATGGAAAGATGGTGGGTTGGCTTGCATGACTGGAGTGCTGCAGTGGATGGCTAAACTCTTCAGAAGAGTAGGCAAGGAAGAGGAGATGATGGAGTAGCCCTGTATGTTAGGGAGAGTTTCGATTGTCTAGAGCTTAATGATGGTGACGACAGGGTAGGTGTCTATGGGTAAAGAATCAGGAGGAAGACCAAGAAGGCAGATATCCTGGTGGGAGTCTGTTGAAAGAAAAATTTCTTCACAGAAAGTGTTGATAAGCACTGGAACAGGATCTCAAGGGAAGTAGTTGGGTCCCCTTCCTGGAGTTATCTAAAAGACACATAGATGTGGTCCTTACAGATATGGTTTAGTAGTGGACTTGGGAGTGCTGGGTTAACAGATGGACTCAATGATCTTAGAGGTCATTTCCAACCTAGACAAATCTATGATTCCAAGAAAAAGAGAAAAGTTTAACTACACTGTCACTCAACAAAGAAACTCCACAGACGTAATTTGTGTTGCACATTTGTATGGAACTACTTCAAATGGACAGCTTAGCAATGCACTGCAGTTCCATTAGATTTATGCCAACAAAACAGATGAGGAGAAAACACCAGTCTGGCAGAATTGTTCCAGACTTTTTCCAATGACATTTGAATACATTTCTTCAACAATGGATACATTTGATAAGTGACCAAAAAACCATGACATAGTGTTGGAAGATAATGAGGTTAGCACTGCCACTCAGTCAAATCTCATCCCACCCCTCCCACCTAAAGGTTCAATAGATAAAGATGACATCATGGGATCTCCAGAACTTCTAGTAAAGAAAGAGTGGTTTTTTCTGTTCCCACTCATCTCTCAGAAAAGTTTTCATAGATTGCAATCACCTGTCTTACAATGACAGTGATTGTGCTCTGAATCCAGGGACTAGGGTTAAAAGTCTGAGCCATAAGGAGGTCTTGAATAAGAACTTTCAATTTCTTATTTATTATCCAGTGAACACCTAAAGTAATAGTATCAAGATGCACCTGGTATAACATAGGCCAACAATACCATAAAAGATCCCGCAATTTTTATGAAGGAAAAGTATGAGTTCACGAGTCTCAGAAATACACTTATACATACACACACACAGACAAACCTTTGCAAAGTTTGAGAGGTGTTTTCACCAAAAAATACAGACATTCCAATCATCAGTGTTTGTGATAATTTTCTAAGTGAATGTTTTTCAACTTTTGATCCATGGACTCCTAGAGATCAACATCATACTCCAAAGAGTCCATGAGTGGTGCCCAAGAAGTATATTTTCATATATGCCATATAGCAACCTATATACAAGAAGCTTCCTCTGGAGTCCTCACCTCCCTGGCGATTTTGGAAATCCACAAGTCAAAAAAAGATAGTCTAATCCCACCCTGGAGGGAAAGAGGAAGGATGAGAAAGGGAGGCAAGAGGGGAGGGAGGGAGGAAGGAAGGGATTAGGGAAAGAAAGTTGAGGGGCAGTAAACACTTAAAACTTTAATTTTTGCCTGAAAGAAAAATAGAATAACCTAATATTTGCGGGGAGGGAAATTTTGCTGCAAAATCATTTACCTATCTGAGACAATTCACAACTTCCTAATAATGACCCAACATCCCTTAAAACCAGTCAGAGTCATCATAATGGTATTAATAATTGCATTATATTATTGGCTTATGTTATGCTAGAAATTGCATTTCTATACAGATACAAAAAAAAGGCCACGTTCTCCTGAAAAGCTTAATATCCAAATAGATAATAAAATCAACGAATAAAAGAAATTATGTATTATTAGTCCTATTTTAAAACAGAAAAATGAGACATAGCAATCAAGGATATGCTAAATTGTACATTACAATGTACAATAAAAATTCCAGACTCGTTCCAGATGACCTGGTTTGCCCAGAAAGCCCACAAAGCACCCTGAAGAGATAGCAACTCACCTCAGAAATGATACTACTTCATCATTATGACACAGCACCCAAGTCAGGATGAATGTGACAAACTCAGTGTACCACATGTGACAAACTCAGTGTCACACAGGAAACTTGTGGCAGACACAGTTACACATGAGCTGGGAACATGCGGGAGGGGAGGCTGACCTGTCTCATGATGTTTCCCCAGGAAAACAGAGAGGGAGTGCATTGTGTTAGTGGGGTCCAGGACACCGTGGGGACCGGTCATTCTCCAGTATTTAAGCTTTTATCGGGGTGTTTGTTGTGTTTGTTGAGTCAGCCTCAGTCATGAGGTTCATCCTGAGACCAAGTCATTCATTAGGGACTGGCTGCACTTCCAAAATTAAAAAGATCCCCAAAAGGAAAAACTGTCCTGTTTATCTTTGTGGTTACCACCTTATATGCCCAAAGATAGTGTGATTATTGTGAGTTCAAACAAAATGAGATGAGAGGACATTTGTTCTTATTTCTACGCAACCTAGTCTCAGCGAGAACTCTTCACAGCACTATTGTTATCCTGTAATAGGGAAGACATGGAGGAAACACGAGTTCAAAAACTATTCTGACATCTCTGAAACATTTTGACAATAGCTTACCTTTGACAAAATCTTGCCAATACCTCTCCTCTACCTTAGCACACCCGTGGCACTCTAGCATACCACTCTAGCAAGTAACCACATCAAATACCGAGTCTGCTATGGAAAGTGAAGCCCAGAAGGATCCACTGTCAAGTAGCTGCTGCAGTGAGAATAACAGAACATGAAGAGCCTTGAAGTAGGCTGGAATGAAAAACTACCTTTTCATTCAGGTGGCTGGAACCTCTTTTCCCCACTGTTTCCCCACTGAACTTAGCTTAGACCATCCCAAGTCTCAAGCTGTCCCTATAGCAGGAAATACTTTGCAAAGCTCAGGTTCGCTGAGCTCATTCCCTATGCCAAGTGGTGAAAACAGTCCCTGGCATTCTTTTTTGCTCAGATCACCCTAAACTCTCCCGATAAATTCCCAGGTATGAATCAGAAATTAACTGGGAAGCTTTTCCATTTACACAGTTAGACATACCCAAATTATTTCCTTCTTTGTAAATCAGCAAAATTAAATCATATGGGGACAGCCAGACCATGGCAACAGGACACAAGTCGAAGAAATGGCAATGATACCATTTATTTTACCGTGCAGAGGTAATTCGGTTTGGATATGACCATTGGTCCCTAGACAGTCAGACATCATGTCTTGCTACTTGACTAATTCAGCATTTAATTTCCTGAACTTCCACTATTAATACTTGCAAAGAAACCATTTCTAAACTGTCAAAATGTTTCAGAGATATCAGAACAGTTTTTGAACTCGCATTTCCTCCAATTTCTTTGTGCTTTTTCTTAAGGTTTGCTGCCATAAATTCATACCTGTCTGCAAGAAAACTGTGTGATCAAGGAAATAATAGGCAAGTCCTGTATGGTTTGCTTGAGTTTTTAATTGGCAGACAGTCAGAACAGGCATTTGAGAAATAAGCTCTTCACTGAGGTGAATAGACTAAGGTTCAAAATATTGTTTTTATTCTTCTATGAAATCTAATCACACACTGTCAGAAAAAAAAGTTACTCTCTGAATGATATTTTTACTGTTGTCACATAACAGTTTTCTAATCCCAAATAGGACAGCTGTACTTGTCAAATGTTTTCACTGATACAAGTGTTCAGTTCCAATTCAAATCAAAGGCAGACCTGTGTCCTCTCCCTGTCAGAGTGCTAAGACCAATTAGAGAAATCTCCAGACATCTACTAGAATAAGAATTCATTCTGGAATTAGTGGTAGTTACTGGTGTTTTTAAAATGCTCTTTTGACAACCCAAGTACACTAAAATTAAGAAATCTGAAATAAAGACTCTTATTGTAAAATAGTGATGCATCAGAGAGTAGCTTTTGCTAGAAAAATTGATCCCACTGTGTACACTCACAATGCTGAGTATCTTCTTCTAGCTTCCTTCCTGGAGGCACCAAGTAAAGACCTGCCAAGTCTGCCTCTTTGGAAAAAACTGACCATCTGACTCATTTGCCCCAGAAGGACTTTACTTGTCACATAGAAGACTTTCAGCATGTGAAGCAGGAAGGCACTAGCATTGAATCCTGTCTGCCTGTTGCAGAAGCTAGTAGAGTGAAATGATATATATACAAAGGCTATGTTAATTATTATAGGTCCTGGGGTTTTTTGCTGTTTAGGGATGATCACTCACCCCGCCACTTGATCATCTTTCATGAGTAAGAGGAATTTATGTGCCGTTGTTCCCTCTGGAATGTTCACCTATACATGTCAAGGAAAGGTGTGGATCAGTGCTTTTCAGTTGCTGGGAATTATTTATGTGACAAAAACACTATTAACTTTCTAAGCAGTTGATTGAAATCATTGTCATCACCACTGAGCATAAAAGATAGCCTGAAACTCCAGTTTTCCCTATAGCTCCTTCCAGTTAACAAGACAAAAGAATGCATGCAGAGTAGAAGGCATCTTCACACCTTGCTCTAAAGAAACACTAAAGGGGGTCTGTCTGTAGCAGTAGCACAAATAGCCAAGCCTTCTTCCTTCAGCTGTGTGGGTTTTATTCAGACTGCATTTTCTCACTGCTGGGAACAGTACTGAGGAAGCCCAAATGCTACAAATACAAAACTGACATTCCTAACGGTGGACTTAGAGACAAACTGTCCAGAGTCTTCCATGTGCACCATCCTTCCTCCTTCAGATACAGACGATAGGTCTGACAGCTTAAGTGGTGAATGGGCTGGATCTTGACAGCTGAAGATGAGGGGCTCAGACAGAAGGAGAGATCACTGAGACTGATCAAGTCCTGTGATGCTGGCTTTATACTCGGAATAGGCAAAAGAATAAAATGCAGCTAAACACGTTGTCTGTGGCTTTCAGATTTGTTTGAAATAGTCATTCAATTTGCCAAGAGGTTGATGGTCAATCTGACTTGCACATAGGTGGGAGCATAACCATACTGTTGCAATGCTATCATTAAAGGTTAAAATGCAAGCAAGATGTTTCTAGTTGTAGTCAGCCAGTAGACTCATCAGCATTATAGAAAAAAAAAATGAGAAAAAGAAACAAACAAACAAAAAAATCAGTTTTCCTATTCCCATCTTTGATACATTTATCAAGGTAGTTAAGGTACCTTTTCATATGGTAAAAGTACCAGACGTGTCTAGTTAACATTCTTACTGAAAGTATGATTCAATCCATCTTGAAAACAATATTGTCTTAAGTTGACAGAGCAATACATACCAACCTATTGGTAAATCAAATTACAGGAGTGGAAATGAGCATTGAAGCTATTCCTTTTGCTGCACCTCAAACAAAACCAGTTATATACATGTCATTTCTTTAAAAGGTCTATGTAATATATACACCAACTGCAATGCCATAACCTCTGTGAATAACCCCTTTTAGCTCTTTGCTCTCCTTATTGTTACAAGGTTTTCATAGTTGCCTCACCTATTGCTTCTGTCTTACCCATCATGGACAGCATGCACAGTTGTCTTCCACAGCTTTCATTTATTTATAAATTACTACAATATGTCCCTCCTCAGTCCTCAAAAATTTCTTAATAGAGTGAAAAAAGCCAATTTACTAAAACTTCCTCACAGTCATGTTTTGTAGTTGTCTGATCATTGTGTTTGCCCACTTCCAGGTTCTCTGTCTAGTCCTTGCCTTTCTTAAAGTTCAAGTGTGGAAACTGTGCTCTATTTGAAGCCTCACCAACGCCAAGGAGGATCATTTCGTACCTGCTGCTCACCATAGATCTGTTTAATGAGAACAGTGCAAGGATTGCCTTGTTTGGTAACAGTATGGCATGCAGGCTTGTATTCAGATATGACACTCCTCATAGCCTTTCATGGAAAATTGCCATCCAAGCAGTTATTCCCACTTTATATTTGGGCAGCTGATTATTCCTAACTGGGACTTTTCCCTTCTGGGGAAAAGGGAATCCATTTCTTTCTGGAGAGAGCATCGGTGCCAAAGACTGTCAGTTTGCCATCAGTTATGCACAAGGAATGGGCACTGAGAACAGAACAAAATCAGGTGGAGTCAAGTGTAAGGTTTTCACTGTTCTTTGTGAACTTTTCATTGGGATCTACTGTCAATATCATCAAAAATGAGAAGCCACAGACTAAACTACCACAGACATGTATCAGAGATTAGGCAGGCACATAATGGGGTAGGATTTGGCCTAAAAGCCTAAACTCGAACTTGTTCATCAAATATTAAGAAACCTAGTCTTTCCACATTTCAAGAGTTAACTAGCGACTATTTACGGATCATTTATAAAAACCATATTTGCCTTGGTTAATTCATTCTTATTGAGAATCACATGCACAACTTGAAGTCATGACTTACACAACAAGTAATGGCAAAGTAGTTCCTTTATATGAACTTCATATGCTAATGATTTGCCACAGAAAAGTTAAAATACACCTATTAAACAAGATAGATTTACTGAAAGACGTTTCATAAACATGGTTGTCTGATAACATTTTCAAATGCATCCATACCACAAAAAAAAAAAAAAAAGAGGAAGAAAACAGTGTGTTACTTTTAAAAGATCAAACAATATCAGCATCAGTTTAATTAGACACAAACTATAATAATTTCTCTCAAGAAGCGCAAGAGCTAAGTGTTCTGAGCCACAAACATATTTATTCTGTGTTTCATTCTCTAAGAATGGACCTGGGATAATCTGGCTAAACCTCTACTGGTCAGCCATGGGATAGCTTGCTCACAAAAATAGTTTCTTCTTCACCATCACAGTGACACAGTAATATCGCTCCCACTGGGTGAAAGGACTTGCACAGATACTGTAGCTACTTGTTTACATTTTTCTTTACATCACTGGGAATAAACTCATTAAACATAACAATGTCTAAGGCTTTTCTGAAACCCACTGAACTTTTGGCTTCTCCTGATGCCTCAAGATTGGAATCACCAAGATGTGGGCACCACACTGAGCACAATTTTTTCCACACAATTGCCACAGATTTGTGTGGAAATAACTGCATGAAGTGATCAGTTAGGTCACTAATAGACTGTTTGCACCTGCAAAAACCCAATTTGTTTTCATAACCATGGTAACCAAATATTCATGGAATCACTTTTATTTTTTTAACAAGGCTTTTACATGTATTTTGGGGGGAAAAGTCCTCCATATGTAGCCATACATCTAACCAGACTGGCAAACTAGAGATTATTTGAAAACTGCACTATTTATAATGAGTTAGACATTGCCACTCAAGGGCAGTGGAGACCAAGCTTTATAAATCTCACCCAATAACCTTATTTTTATCGAGCATTTCTGTGGTCAAGCAAACTTAGTAAAAGGTGCCAAAGCAGCAGTGCACAAAACCGATGTTCCCTGTTTAAAGGGGTGGTACTGCAGCTGTGGAAACTTTCCTTACGCTCCATGCCAATCTGTCTCATCTCCAAGCTCATTGCTAAGCTCAACCATGTTGCTGATCTAACCAAGCTGATGCATGTCCAAGTGACAATTTGCATGTGCTACTAAGGGATGAGTACACAACCTGCATGGAGTTTCACATTCATTCATGCACAAACTTTATTTGGAATTTTTTTTTTTTTAAATTAAGCCTTTTATTGCAGTCAGTGGCCAATAAGCTTTTAAGTGGCAATTCATTGAGTTCCTATTTAGTTTTATGGGCCTGCCTACATTTCCTTTTCATTTGGTTATTCTAGGGTTCTGAGTACTGTGGCAAATATGTGATAACTTTCTCAGCAAGCTCTGTGCTCTGCAGAGATTGCTCAGTACTACCTATTATTGACTGGTTTCAAAATGCAGTCTCCTGTAACCCAAACTAACATGTGACTATTACACCCATCATCCCAAAATATGCAGAAATAAAATATTTGTAATTAGTTCATGAATCTTTATAAGTTTGATTGGTTAAGGCTTCCAAGTTTTAAATAAATTGTGTATAAATATTTATCTATGTAAAAGCAAAACTGGTTGTCCCAAGGCACCTGCCTGCTATATTCACTCCATTTGGTTAATATACATACCGCAGTCTAGAGACTTCTGGAGCACAATAACAGAATGTTCAGTAGAAAAAACACTTTATGTCTACGCAATTTCAAAGAACTCTTTTAACCCATTAATTGTAAGGCACTTCACAAGTACATGCTAAACTTCACAACTGTCCTAACAAGAAGAAGCTCAAAGGAAGAAGAAAATCAATTCATGCAAGCAACATTGATGGACAATTCTTTCCGATGACGGTGTCTGAAATGATTGGTGGCAAATACTGATGCTGTTAGCTCAGTGCTCTCATAATGAGGAAAGTCAGAGAAGTTGCTTCTGGAAAGGAAATGACTGAGCTCACGTCAAAAGTGTGCATCCAAGCTTTGCACATACAAAAGAACTGCAAGAGGGACAGCTGCCATTAAACTGGGAAGGAAATCCATACAAGAAGAGACTTCAGCAAGCTTTCTCCCCATGTTTACCCAAAATTTGCTGCTATACTGTATAGTCACTGGTAGTAGCCAGCTCTGTGCTTGTTATTGAAGAGGTCTTTGTCGAAGATCTGTTTCCAGAATAGAAAATAAAACATTCATCATGCTTTCACTTTATTGGTTATTTAAATACTCATTTAAAGCTTTAAGTTATAACCTATTTTTGAAGTAATTGTAATCAGAGCTTCTTTACAAAAAGGTATTTTAGAAAATGAATATCCAACATATATGTGCAACAGATGGAATTAAGTGTTATTGCTTGCTACTCAGGTGCACCTTCTTTGGCAATTCCAAATAATTGCTTTTAGAATGCTTTAGAATTCTAAAATTTTGATGTAAGTAACTTCTCTGTTGTTCATTTAGTTAAAAAAGACAAATGTCTTGATATTTTTCCTTTAAAGAGTTTTATAAAGTAGATATTCTTAAAAGAAAAAAAGGAATATAGTTCAATAAATCGCATCTTATTTATAAATAGAACCATATGTATAGTCACCCTTTAAAATTTTGCCAGCTGCCTTAGATAACCAACTTAATCGCAGTATTTATAAATTGTAAATAGTCCCTGTAGTAAGTTTGGAGCTATTTAAGAAACGCTGTAACTAGGCAGAGATCCAAAGCATACTGAATTGTGTGGGATCCTTTCAACTGAATTTAGGAGAGTTTGCATTGGGCCCTTACTGAATTAGCTCTTTTCCAGGGCAAAGTTTGCGAGTTTCAAACACAGCTCCAAAAGTTTCTTTCCCTGTCTTCGATGCCTGTATTTAAACCTCTACTGAAAATCATTGAGTGCACCATCTCAAAATCAGTGGATATTTCAGTGCATCAATTAGTCAACCTTCCTGAAGGCTTGTGAATGGACAGGACAAGACACCTGGTAACACCAGATACTGCTCCAGGTGTACGTGCAGATAGTGCAGCAGCTTTACCATTACTGAAGGTGTTTCCATCAAATATTATAGCAAGGTTCTCATGTGATAACATGTTCTTATAGGCAATCCCAGTGGGAGCCAAGCTCTGCAGCTTTGTGTCACAGTGAGCCAATTTATTGCTTAATACACAGAAGGAAAGTGAAAGGCAGAACAGATGAACTGTGTATTTACTGTTTCTCATTTTCAGGACCGGAGAAGAGGAAGACACAGCCAGTAGCACTTGATGACAAAGGGTAATATTCTGGCCCTGGATATTCTGGGCAAACCCTACTCTGCTCACAGCTCACTGCAAAGTGAACTGTTGCAGTTCCCACAAAGTATATTTAATTTGGTCATGCAGCCTGCTGACCTTGCTACCAGTGAGAAAAACAACAGTGCTGTCAGTCATGCTTCAGGCAAGTAAAACAACTAACACATTCCCAGTTCCTCAATATGTCCCAGTATGGGCACACATACACATACCCGCACATACTTCAAGATAGCCTGAACAAATACCATTAAAAGTTCACAAGCCAGTATGTAGTAAATATGGGTATATAAATATATTTATACACACGCATGCATATGCACATAAAAAATTTTGGATAGTTAACTGTGCTACTGCAAATATGGAAATACATATTCATTCCCCCTTTTCACCATTTACACACAAAAAAAAATGCTTTTAAAGAACAAAACTCTGAAAAAGTAAATACTTCATTTTTACTACCATATTCCTCCTGACAGTCACACTGTCTCAGCTTTCGCCTGTTCTTTTAAGTATCTGGACCCAAATAAAAAAAGATTATAAATATTGGACGTATTTGGCCAGAAAAATAAAATGAAAAAGGCTCCTCAAAACACAAAAATCAAACAGCGATATCAATATGATATTTAAGTGTAACCCTCTATTTAACCCTCTGCAGACTATTAATCTAATGACTGTTTGTGAGAACCATCAGAGAGAGGGAAATCAATAGTGAGACTTTGCAGGAGCATTATAGCTAAGCTGCAGCTGCAGGGGACACATCAGAAATCAACACAGAGAAAATCCCCCATGGGTGTCCCTTCACACCAAAAAGTGAAGCCATGGCCCTAGAAACCTACAACTTCTATAGAAGTCATGGAGAGAACAAACTCGGCTTCATCTGTACACACCACCCAGAAATGGCCTGCGTGGACCATGTTTGAAGCCAAGTCAACACCTACGTTCCTTTAGAGGCACCCTCTATACAAGCTCAGAGGATGATCTCTCCTGGCCATAGGAAACACAAGCAATACCTGAGATTTAAGCAATTGCAGAAGACCAGGAGGAGGGCAGACAAACTCTGATCTTTGCTAGATTTCTGTGCCAAATCCAACTTTATTTTGTGAGGCTGGGTATATGTTGATTATGGTCTTCAGATTCTCCACAAATCACAAAATACCTGAATTTGGGGCTTCATATATTGTCTGATTGTTTTATTTGACCTCAGTCAACCTCATTTTTCTCTTTCTCTTAATCCCAGAAAAGAGATTATCATATTCCCTGAGATTCTCAAGTATCTCCAAGTCAGAGAAAACGCAGATTTCACTACAACAGACCTGAAACCTAGGAACTGTGAAGTCTTATATTAATTCAAAGTTTGTTCCACACAGAAATTTCAAATAGCACTGAAGCTGGAAATTGCTTCTCTTGGGAAAATATGGGAAAACACTCATGCTGACATGCTTTGCATACTTCATCCTTACGCATACCAGTTTCACACAATTTTAATTCATGGTCACCTAGGGAAGGGGGACAAATTGGGATTTACTGCTGGCTGGGATTTAATTTGTTGGCAATGGTGGTGGTGGCCAGACACACAGTTTAGTAAGTTATCAGGTCTCTGCACTTCCTGACCCCAAGAAAGCCTCAGTTAAGGAAAACTATTGATGTTTTTGTGTTGCCAGTCAATCAGAACCAGACTATAGGAGCAGTTGCCCATGCCCAGCTCCTTCTTAACAGTCTATTCTTTCAAGAGGCCTCCTAAACTTTATGGATCTCATATTCCAGATGAAAGCATTTAAATCCTGCAAATTAGTACTTACTGATGAAAAAGGGTGCAAACTGAAAAAAAAAAAGTCTGTTGTTCTAAAACACGTGCTTTGAGAAACTTACAGTGTTTGTCTGACATCCTATTTTGCACTGTGGTGGCTTAACAAATGCTGACACAACATCCGAGAAAGAGGGCAGCACAATGAGGCACACACAAAGCTGGATTTAGGGAAGGCAATATACTTCATGTCAGATTAGGTACCTGATGGCAAATCTCATGTTGAGTAGCTGGTCAAGCTGTTTCAGATGGCTTACACAACTGATATAAAGCTATTTATTTATATTTGTATCAATGGATAATTCATGGTAGGTCTCTTGAATAATTTATTTTAAGAGCCCTTTAATATTCTTTAGCATTTTATTTGCCTCCTATAATGGTGTTTAGACATTAATCATTCAGAATAAGATGAGGGTAAATTCTAAAAATTTCTTATCTCCCACAACTTCAAAGTAACACTCTACTGAAGAAGTAAAGGTATGTGAATGCCAAAAAAATACTTTCCCCTTAAAATATTCACTTCCAATATGACTTCTATGTCATTTGTACTCAGCACACAAGACTTTTTTGGAAACATTTTGGACTCCTTTCAACTCTGCTGAGGCAAATCCAGATGTTGAACGCAATATTTTTATTTTTTACTTTCTATTCACTCAACACTAGGCAGTGCCAAAATCTGCCTCTCTCCTTATGCAATCTTTTTCATTAGTACAGAGAAATATGTAAAATGTTTTCAGCTGAAACATGCAGGAAGAAATGATAGCCAGTTTATGTGAGAATAACTGATGAAACTATTTATTAAATATTGCCAGCAAGGCACCAAGAGTAATTACACCCAGTTGTCTTCCATTCCTCTTTGCAAAGATGACATTTTCTCATTCCTGTTTTCATTTCTCATGCTTTTGTCATAGTCACTAGCAGTAAAAGAGACCAAGCTCCTATTCTTTCCAAATTAAAAAAAAAGTAAACCTGCATTTCAAGTGAGGATTTAGTAAGCTGGAGTGAAGTCTAATTGATGACTTCTAGAGTGAACAAAATATCTGTTAAGGAGTTTCCAATTCAAATGGACATTCTGCCTCAAATCACTTCATTTCTCTTTCTCTAAACATGAGGGAGAAATAAAGGAACAGAGGAGTAGAAGAGGGGAAGAAGTATTTTGTCTACTACAATATAGGAGCTGCAAGAAATAACACCAGTTGAGACCAAAAGACTTGAACTATGCCACTCCAGTGCATAGACAGAAGCCTGAAAAATAATGGAGAAGGCAATTTTATTTTCTGAGATAAAATATTTCAAGAAAGTAAGAAAAGCACACACTATAGTGGGGAATGTTTTTAAAGCCTTCTTTCAAATCTTCTTGGCAAATAAAGTTTTGTTTGGTTTGGTTAAAAGCAGTGTGGCTTACGCCTTTGGCATTCAAATTTACATTCTAATAAAAGTGTGCTTATAAACTTGAATAACCACACTGCACAGTCCCAAACACTGCACCCCTGAATTTAAAAGCTGCTACTGCCAACATATGTATTTTGCCCAGATCTCTCCATCTGCAATCAATTACTTTCCTTACTAGGACCAAAATTCCCAGTCTTTTACAGCATACAATTGTTAAACTGTAGTTCTGCTCTCCAAAAATTGCAAATTTTTTATCATCTTTCCAATTCCATATCAAGTGCATTCACTCTAATTATGGTTTTCCCATCAATTTGCAAAGCTTTTGAAGACCGTGCAGGATTCTGAGAATGAAGCTGAACTTCCTTCATTTCACTGAACATCATCAACAAAGGGAGATGCAGACCAAGGTAACCCCTCATTTATACCTGTGCAGCCCCATTGGCTTCAAATTATTCTTTCTGATACCCACATATAACTCAAATTCTAGTGTCTTATTATTGGCAAAGTTGATTGGAATGTATTAGACTGTTGACAATGCACAATGCACATGAAGAAATAGATTAATTTCCTCTTTCTCCCTCACATCACACCAAAGGACAAGGTTTGTTGAATAAAAAAGCTGCCACTTTCCAGACCAATTTTCACACTCTGCATGCAATTTAAACAGCTACCTGATGTGACTTATGATTTTGTTGGCCCTATTGAAAGCAAAAACTAGTGCTGTTTTCCCTATTGCTGCATCCTACTTCATCTGGAAGTAGATCCTGGAAAAAGTTGCCTTTACTTAGCCAAATCAGAGAGAGAATAGAGATTGATCTGGTCATTGCTAACTGTAATTCCTCCAGATTCACTCCAAGTTCTTCAGAGTGATAGAAGGTTTCTACCATGTCAGGGCATAATACAGTGCCTTTCAAAACTCATACAGAGAACAGAGAGAGAAAGAGAAGAAAATTCTGATAACCTTCAAATAACTCCCTTTGCACCACTGAGAATTTTTTCAGGCTTAGGCTTCACCATGAGAATATACAAATGCCTTTCTATGTGAAGTTCCAGCTGAAGAGACTGAACATCTGAAAGCTTTATTTTCTGGTAGACACGTGGATGGCAGAAAGCCTGCCGGTACCCAGAACTGATTTAATCAATTTTCAGACAACAAAGAAAAACAGACCCAAAAAATCACCCTGAAGAGATACCAGAACTTGTAACCAAAATAACACATCTGACAAGAATCAGTGGGCAGTGACATGAGTTATAGTTGCCTTAGACTTCCTTCAGACTTTGACAAATCCCTGAATGCTGGGCATATAAAGAAAGTGAACAAATTAACAATGGCGGAAAAAAATAAGGAATCAGACCCAATACATAGGAAGGTGCTGGCATTTTTACATTTACCACTATGACATAACATACCGTAGTATGTCTTATTCTAAGTGACAGCATGTGGCATTATCATAAATGTCAGTTGCATTATTGTTGCCACTTTCACCCCCTAATCTTAGGGAAAGCAGAGCTGTTAAGATGTTGGGAAAGAGATAGAATGTTTTATCTTGATGTTATGGACATACGATCACTTGTAGCACTCTGCTATCATGAAGGGGAAAAGAAGTGCTAAAGCTTCTGAGCTGCTCGCATACGATTTAGCAAATTACCAGGTCGACAGGTATAAGTGGCAGAATGGGGGAAGAGGCAGTGTTAGCTAAACTGTTTGCAGTGCACCTGCTTCAGTGGAGGTGGGGTGTGTGTGCATACAGAGTAAATGGGGGAGTTGGAGGGGCCTACAGGAGATTACACAATGTTGTGATGGGATATCGAGGACTTGTCTGCATGTGCTGAATGAGTTACATGAGTCATTCTAAAAACTCCTGATAAAACCTGACTACCATGCCATCTTGGACTGCACTACATACATATATATATAGATAGACTGATATAGATATATATATCTGCACTCCTCTGGTTTAGAAAAAAATTTTGAAGAATCTCCAAGACCCTGAAATCATAATTGAGTTTCTTTCAGTTATCCTCTTTATCTCTGAGAAAAAAAAATTAACAATATCTCTATAAAAACTACAGAGAAAGAGGGAAAACAACTGTGGCCAGTAGAACAGTGTGACAAACATCAGAAATGGACCAAGATGCCTGTCAGTGCTGATGACACCTTTTAGCCAGACCAGCCATATTGAGGGTAAAACACACCAAACTGGTGACACATCCACGATTATACCCAATGCCATTGTTCATTGCAGCATTGCAACTCCTAGTTGTTTCCTTGGACCAACATTAAGGATAACATACCCACCACTCCTTCACAGATTAAATGGAAAAAAAATTGTGGGAGTGAAAGACCGGTAATCTTTTATTTCTTTTACTCAGAAGGGCCTTTTCTCATTCTCACGTGTTCACATTCCAGGTAAAAGTGCTTTAACATTGAAAGCATAATGCCAGTAGCACACAGTCTTTAGAGAGAATAACATTAGTCAGCTTCAGGAATTTTAAACTTCAGTTGTTCTTAAAATTAATTTACGCAAATATAGGATTTGTAAAGCTAGTAAGAATATGCTCTTGACTGGGACTCTTTGGGATATCACAGGCATTGGTTGTAAATTAACATTTTTTCATTCACTAAACATCCTGTTAAGGCTTCTTAAGATCAGGCAGTTCATGTTACAATCAACTTGGTTTTAAAAAAATAAAATCTTTGTTTGAACACCAACCTTTGCCCTGAGGCACATCTGCTGAGGAAGAGACAAAAACAGGTTACATCATCTTGTTAGTTTAAGATGAGGCCCTCAAAATATATGCGGAAAACAGAATCTTAAGAAATCATATATTTTATTTTTATTATTCCAGGAATACTGAGTTGGCAAGCTTGTCCTTGGACTTACAGTGCCAAAATTAATACAATTATGCACAAAAGTCTTGTATTATACAAAATACAGTTCATATTTTCAAAACATTAATACTTGGCAGAAGGTCTTTCACCATGGAAGAATTTCAGCTTGCCTGACAAACAACTAAACATACTGAATAACCCCACAAATGAAATAGGAATGATCCCTATCTGAAGTATTTACTAAGCAAGCATGAAAAAAAAAAGGAAGGTTGTTCTCTCACTTTCACCCAAGAAGAAACAGAATTGGAAAGGCAGACCCAGCTCTCAGGGGCACTTCAGTAATGGGTCCACTGTTAGCACATTGTTGAATGCTCGGGTTCAGACAAATGTCTCAGCACCTTGCAGAAGTGATGTCCTGATCGCCATGCCCATGCTCTCACTTCTGCCCTCCCAGCTCGGCGCAGTCATGGCAGAGCTCTCCCGGCACAAAAGGTGTACTGGAGGCTGTAGAACACCTCTGACCAACACACTCACACCTTCCAGCAGCACCCACAGCAGAACCATGAGTGATCAAGGGCTGACGTAACCCAACTTTGGTGAGAGTGAGTCTTCACCCCCTTGCTAGCCACTACAAGAGACACAAAGGTGCATCTCCCCAGCCTTTTACCCTGCTGAATCCTCTTCCTTGCTCCTCCAGCTGGAAGTGCATGGATGGGCTGCTTCATCTGTCACCTGAGCTTGGGAAGTGTGAGCCTAAGGAAATCAGTGAGCAAGATGAAAGGGAAGGCATGGTCACTCATCTTGAAAGAACTCATTTCCCTTCCCAAATGCATCTTCCTCAGTTCATCCATCTTCCTGCCACCTCCCATTTTGAAGTGAGGTGCCTTTCTTTCCTTTTTCTTTCTCCTTATCACAGTCAAATTGTCTGGCTCTTTCATTCCCCCTTTTCAAGCATAACATAGTGCTATGGACAGGCAATATTTCTTCAAGGGTGTAAAACACACTTCACTGTGCTGCAGGGATAGAAACACGCCTGCCAGTGCACCTCCAGAGAGGAGGGACACTTGACTCTTGTATAGATTTTAGCTTTGAGGAAGCTTACAGGAGGCAGGAAAATAACCGCAGGTGAGAATTCCAATATCCAAGACTTCTTTAGTCTGACTGGCTGATGCAAATTATTGTATGGCATTCTGATGACCCTGGTATTGTCTTGAAAAGAGAAACAGCCCATTATTCTTTATTCACCACTTCTTAGGATTTAATACAGAAAATAGCCCAGGACGTGTATCTCGGCATCCTCAGGCACTCACAGACAATTGTAAGTGCCCACTTGCTCCAGTTTTCAAAAATTCAGAATTTTAATGCCATTTTTATTTCCATGAAATCTTCACCATTTTCAGCTGTCCAAATATCATTGTTTCAATAAAATACTGGCACTGCAATGTTCCAAAAGAGCCTTTTAAAACAACTGAATTATAAAGTGTTACCCAAAGGGCATTTTGTCTCATTCAAATGGAATAATAACAAAATTAATCCCAGGAGGAAAAATACATCCCAGACAAGAACTTTTACAGCGAATTTAATTTTTGTATGTCCAGTTGACACCCAGTCCTTAGTGAATTGAGTGAAAGCTGGTTTCTCAGAATAGATTCACTTTTCTTATGATTATGATGGAGAACTTTCTGTGTCATGTTAAATCATTGCCAAGTAATGATGGTTAAACATGTAGTCATGATCATTACACATGCCATGGCGCTTAAGATCTGAAAAATTCACACATAAAAGCCTCAGAACTAGATGGAATAAGGTAATCGGATAAATCCAAAAGACTGGAAAATAAGACAGCCAAAATCATTTGGCTTCTAACCACAGTGTTGGTAGAGTTCGCTTTTTCATGTTTACCCGGAGAAGCAGGGAGTGGGTTAGGTTCACAGCCCAGATCTCTTGGCTGTCTGGCTGGTGTCAATCTAGAGCTCCAAAGAACAGTGCAGCTTGCACTCAGGGTAAAGGACTTTTTAAAGATTATTGTGCTACCATATAAACCAATAATTCTGATGGAAAATTACATCTCCCTCTGAGTATGTTGCTGGGAGAGCAATCCAAAGGGCACAAAGATCTTATGAAGACACTCGTTTTTTCCAAGAATCTTCAGATTGATGTTTTCTGTGAGAGTTAGGTGCTTGAAAATACACATTTTCCAACCCTGGCAGAACGTCCAAAATATCTTCCTTCAACTTTAGGGTCACACACCCTGTGAAACTCTGGCCCTCAATCACAGAAGTCAAACAGTGAAGCATCAAGTAGCTTGTCCAGATTACTTAGCTACTTCTTCTGGAATAAGCACTTTATGATAACGTCATTCTGCAAGATTGCCAGAACGTTGCTTTCTCTTATTCTCAGGGTGTTTTGTCCAGAACTTCACTCAAAACAGCTGCTCCTTCAATCTCATTTATTTTTATTTTGCACTATATCACATGTATTAAAACAGAAATTAGAAGCCTGGAAACTTGGGGAAAAAAAGGCTGCTAAATAAGGCAGTATTAAAATAAAGAATTGCATCCCCACAAAACTGCTCCAAATTAATCAAGGGGTAGTTTAAATAAAGTTAAGCATGGTATTCAGCATTACCCAACTTCTGGTCCTACTTGATACTGATGGAAGCTTGTTGTTATGCGATGCCTGTTTAATGACCCATGAGAAGTGAATATATTGCTTAAGTCCATTTCTTACCGTGTATTTGTAGGTGTCGCACAGCACAGCTAAGACAATAGCCACGACTTAATACCCTGGTTAGCAGCACATCTACACAGCCAGCTGATTGAATTATTGTTCAGAAATACTCTAACTAGCCTTAATTAGGAAGCAAAATAAATCAGGCTTTGTGGAAGTCAATTCAGTCAGTAATGGCTGGGTGCTTTCCAGCATTAAGTGAGGTTATATCAGGCTGCAACCTGCAATACGGATACAGTGATGAAAATGCTGGCAAAATAAAGCCACAAAAACTGAACCACCTGCATATCCTCAGAGTCAATTCTCTCCAACCAGGGCTTGGACAACAGTAGGAAAGTTAAGTATAAATGTTGCTGGAGCTTTACCTCTGGCAGCTTTCCAGGGATATTTCACCCACACACAGAGCCCCTGTGCAAGGGTTTCATCTAACTCTAGACCCCTTTGCCCTAAATGAGAATATATCAGTGTCCTGCTCTCTCAGTCAGGCGCTTTTCTCTTACAGCGAGACTCTTGTAAGTCAGTAATCTCCCAGTCTGATTTTTCAAAACTATCATGTAGAGGTGCTTATAAAACTCAGTTCATGCTGCTTCACCTCTAGGCAAATACGCCATCTAAATGAAATCATTATACCAGGCATCTCATGCTAAGCAAGGTAGTAGAGTTCCAGATACTCCTTTGGTTCCCTGCATGATGGAGCAGCTTGGCACTACTTGGAGTTTGGGCAAGTGGTACAATTTTCAACTCGTTTCATCCGGAGCTTACGTGGTGATGGACAGTCAGGCTGTAAGCCTGGGAAGCAGGAAGGGAGCTTGTTTGCTCAGCCTGAATCTCTAGGGTACGCTCACTGCTGTTCTAATGTAAATGTTTATGAGGGATGCAATAAAATATTAAACTAAATGAATAATTGATATTTACTTTATAGTAATTCAGAACCTTGCTTGTTTGAATAAAATTCATTATTTACAATATTCTACTTAACTAGGAGTGATTTCTCTTTGTTCATGCCACTTACTAATTACTTGTTCCATCTGACACATTTTCCAGAGCCATATTGAGATGGTTACTGGATGTCAGTGTTTAAGGCGTTAGTATCCATTTTCCAGATACTCCCTAACTTGAAAAGAAGAGCTTCACAAACATATTTCTTGCACAGTAGATGAGCTTTATCTCTAATAGATCTTTGACATACACAATCATTATCACGACGTAGGTATATTAATTAAAGCTGAATGATGGGAAAAGATCCACGAAGTGCTTTATCTAGCACAAAGCTTGAATTCAATACAATAGATTTGTGCTTATAATATGCATTATGCACAAACATTGAAATGACAATTTCATTTTAAAAGTTTCTGAATCTTAAAGTCTGCATACCTGAAGTGCATCCTCCAGAAAAAAAAAAAAATCATTTGTTAAAAGGTTTCAGTCATCCAATTAAAGAACAGAGACTGAACTTCATGATTAATGCAAGCCCTGAAAAGTGAGTAGTTAAAATTGACAGTCTACAAACAGCACATAGCTTGAAAATTATCCATCCAAAATGCCCACAGCAAATTTACAAATTCCAAATACAGGTAATGCAAACAATTCACTTTTGTTCCAGTTAATTATGTAATCAGTTCAATTAGTACAGTCCAATCTCACACACCAATTCATGTTACATATCAACAGCCCGCTAACATGCCACTGAGCCCAGTGCACACTCATGTTTTGTGCATACTTAGGTAATTATGGAATGTGCAGTGAAGGAATATCCTTTCCCTGCTAAAAGCAGGGGTGCTCCACACAGCAACTTTCACGACCTTTCTTTTATCACTGCAATGTGAGAAACACCTGGCAATGAAGAGGAGGAACACTGTATGTGGGCTGCTGCCAGAAGTTCCTCCATCAAATTACACTGTAAATCTGCAGGACTAAAGAATGTTATAATACTGTTATAATAAACACGACATAACTCAGACAAAATGCTTTTCACAAATTAAGTGCCAAGTGTCTCCTCCTTGAGACATAATCAATGCAATTGTGGAGTGGTTGAAAGGCAGGCTGCATGCATTTAGCCTCTTGAAGAACAGCTTTGAAGAAGGGTTCTGAATAACCATGTGGGTATCCTGCTTGCTAATTCTTATTGATAGATTAAAAACTAAGTGAATATTTATGCTGGCAAAATACCAGTCACCTTCTCTGATTGATGCTTTACAGGTAAGCAAGAGGAGATTTCTATGATTTTGTAGTGTTATGCCAGTAAGATCAGTCTGGAAATATAAAGTGCCAGGTTGCAATTTATAAAGTTACTTCACCTCTGAGTGAACTCTGAAGTTTTGTGGGGAGTTACTGGAGAGCTGGCATGCACAAGAAACAGTGCATTGAACTTCTGGGAAAAAAATCACTGATTATTTCAGAGATCACCTAGAGGAGGGACTTCAGACTAGAATCCAGCTCCCCTTTAAGCTGAACTGAATGCAAAAATCATTACAAACATATCACTATCGAAGAATGTTTTGATTCCACTATTGACTTTTTAATTTTCAAACTGCTATTTTTAGAGGTTAGCCTAGGCTACACCTACATGTATGTGTTTTTTCCCTGTGTTCTATTTTTTTACATATGGGATTTTAATAGATATGTTATATGCAATTACATTTAGGTTTTGTCTACAATTTTGCAAAAGAAAATTTCTATTACTAAGAGCTACACCCTTTGTATGTGCAGAGGACCTAACACACAGTGCTCCTATTTAATTTTATTATATTATCCTTAACACACACATGGAAAAACTTAATCAAATTCAGAAAAATAATGCCGGAACTAAAAAAAAGCTACATTAATTCTAATCCTTTACTCCAATCCTGTGCTGTTTTCCTTGCATATAGGGGAGCTTTAGGGTAAGATTGATAAGACTTTAGACATCTATGACTTAGAAGCATGAAGTACTGGTCTAAGTTAGTCGTATAGAGTCTTTTACCATCCATTAAAAAAAAGGAACTTTTAAAGCATGAATCACCTCTCAGAGTAAGCATCCACACAAGCCAAGTGAATCGCCTTCTGGGAATATCTATTTTTCTCCACAAACTTCAAGAGAGTCAGGGTGTCTGCATTGCAAAAGTCTGTAATGAATACTACTGACTAGATTTCATTTTTAATTTAAGAAAACAAAAGTCTTCAAGAAAAATGTGTATCCACATATTTTGAGCTTCTGTCTAGCATTTTAAGCTAAACAGGAAATCAAGATGGACAATCTAAGACAAGGTGAGAAATAATGCAAAAAACCAGATAGAAAGAATCACAGTGTCATGAATATTTTAATACGTGCAATAATGTGGCTTCTTCAGGAGACCACAGCTTCTGAACCAGGCAGCATCACACATTTTGTTCATACCTGCATTTGAACTTCAGCAAAGTATAAAGAAAGCATTTCAGATTGAACACAACCCTACCAAAGCCTTTCACAAAGGAAGGGCTCTTCTCCCTGAGCAGAGGCAGGAACAACGTGTTTTGAACTGACCGTAAGCCCCATTCCCTGTCTCCCTGCACTGCTGAGGGGGAGGAGGTAGAGCTGGGAAGGAGGGAGGGGTGGGGAAGAAGGTGTTTTTAAGATTTATTTTACTTCTCATCATCCTGCTCTGATTTTGTTAGCAATAAATGCAATTAATATCCCCTAGTTGAGTCTCTTTTACCTGTGATGGTATTCAGTGAATGATCTCTCTTGGACCTCATTTCAACTCATGAACCCCTTGTTGGATTTTCTGCCCCCTGCCCACTTGTGGAGGGGAGTGATAGAGCACCTTTGGTGGGTGCCTGGCATCCAGCCAGGGTCAGCCCCCCACAAGCGGCCTAGTAGCTGGTGAAATTGGAGTAATTACTTGAAGTAAAGTAATTTACTCCAGCCATTAGGGTTCCCATATCAATGCAGGCCCAGAAATGAGGAAAGAGTTAATTCATCAGTCTTTTTTGGGGAGTATGTGTGTCCTTCCAGGCAGCAATACAAAGGGAGGCCATAAGCCTGAGAACAGGTATGAACATTGCTTTCTAGAAACATTAAAGAGCTTGCCACCTGCCAAACATAAAAGTCACCAGCTACACTATACAATGTACTTTTCAAGTCAAAGTGCCTGAAGCTTCTCTGTGTCTGTTTTCAGACCTATTACATCAAGGTGCAATTGATTTTGGTTGCTTCTTTAAATCCTTGACTTCTTAAATGTCCAAGTATTGTCTTTTTACTGCTGCATTTGTAGTGCAGTATCCTTCAGGGAGGCTTGACATGGATTGCTCCAGCCTGCAGTTAAAAGGGGCACCAGTACCATGGATTGTGTGACCCTGCTATCTTCAAAAACCACCTTTCCTCAAACTGTAAACAAGAGCATGCTGAGGATTTATTAGTGCATGTGCAGAGTAAACAAAAGCCTACAAGGATCGTGTCAGATTACACTACCTGCGAGTGGTGGTTTGCAAGGCTCTCTGAAGGAACCTACTGCATTTGTGAATTATTGCAAGCCTGACAAAATCACACAATGATGAGAGCTTAAGAGGATACTGGGTAATAACTTGACAAATCATTCTCCATCCTCCGCAGATATAACATGCTTAGTGATATCTGAATTTTCACATTGCATCACTTTAAAATGGCTAGTTGTAAACATGACTAAAACTAAAAGGATTAACATTCCTTAGATATTTCACCTAAATCAGCCACTCCAAAGGAGGCATTCAGCCCAAGCATTTCTCATGTCTTCAACTTTCCTCTGTGACACAACCCTCAGAAAAAATGAAAGGTACTTTTCAAAATTTGTAAGTGAATTTAGTGCTTGTGAAAATGAAGGATTTATAACCCTAACTAGAGCCAAACACAGTACTTTGGAGAAATTTATGTTCACAGAGGCCAGCACAAGTTCTTCAGCTCTAACTTGAAACACCCTGACTTCCTGGTCCTTCCTCAAATTAACATTTTTGGCTTTAAAATCATGAAAATAGTGCTCAAAACCCAGTCATGTCCTCCTTATACTTGGTGAATGCTCAGTGAAAAAGGAACTACCTTTCTTTTTAAACAGACCTTCTGAATTAAGGTGTGCCCCACAGATCACCTTTCACACAGACATGTGTATTTGTTCATTTGCTTTCTCAAGGAAGAGGTTCCAAAAATGAAATTCATGTTAGGGAACACATAAAGGGCTTGCCCTAAGAATACCAAACAATCCCCTCTCATGCTTCTCCAGAACTGGAGCTGACCTGAATAGAATAATTTCAGGCTATTTTCTGGGAAATGCCTTAAACTGTGCCCCATAGTGTGATATTGACATAACCTATGTCTGCTCTGAGGACTCCAGGAGCATTTCCCAGTTTTGGTAAGCGTCATTCCCCTCCCCACACAGACTCACATAGCCTGGTTCCCATGTAGAAATACCACCCCAAAAAAGAACATGCCAAAGTGAATGGCATTGACTTCCACTGGGAAATGAAGATGCATACTGGTGGATTGGGAAATGAGGACTAGAGAATCAAATTCTATTTATTTATGGATCAAATATGAAAAGACCAGGATAAAAAAATTTCCATGTATTCATACTATGTTTCCTTGAGTTCCAGATACCCATAAATCTAAGGAAAAAGTGAAAAAAATTGGTCCATTTCTACTGCTGCTGACAGGGAATCCACTCAGAAACCCTCCTTAATTTTAGAAAGAATCTATATGCAATGAAGGAACATATTCAGACAGAGAAAAAAGGTGCAAAAAAGAAATTCTTAGAGTAATTTTTTCCCCCATTTCTTTTACCTTTGGATAATGAGCATGCTATCCAAACAGCTGACTGTACAAAACTGCCAGTGCTGTGATCCAGACATAATAGTGATGAGCAGCTAATCAGAAACCGCCCTAAAATAAATCCTGCACAGTATTCGTTGTCCTTAAAAGCCTGTCTTGGCACCAGTTTGACTCTGTGAAATGTCCATCTTCATCTTTACTAGGACCTTTTCTCATGCAGGGTATGAACATGTCTGAAATGAAGAAAACATAAGAAGAGGTAATAATCTTTATTTTTCAGGGAGCTGCTGCAACCTTCCCTAGAGCTGTCCTTCTTGGAAAACTGGGGGGAACAGAAAACTTCCCACTGGCATAGACACTTGCTATGGTGTGAGGGACTCCAGGAGCCTAGTCAGCTGCCCCACTTGAGGCACAAAGTGTCAGGATCCTCGGCACAGGAAAGGTTAATGGAAAGGAGGAGGAAGAAGAATTGGGGCAGGGAAAGGAAGGTTACCCTCTATAGAGCTGCCTAGTGAGACCTTAAACTTAAAGCCCTTCTGTCAATATTTGCCATGGTCTGAGAAAGAAACAGGCTGCTCTGCTTGTGTATCTGTAGTGCCTTGCCCTGCACTCCCCCTACTCAGTCCAAGGTCTCAGAGAACGAGGCAGGCAGGACACTCCTGCCAAAACTCATCATTGAAAGAGAGACCCCATTATGTTATCTTACCTATGCCTGTGGTCTCAGCCATGCCATTGGCCCCTCTGCACTTACCTCGACTCAGCTCCACAGCTCTCCCCAAGATGAGGTGTCCATCACAAGTCAGGTGGGTCTCCAGCCACAGGTCTGACACATCTCCCAGACTCCCTGTGGACAAGTTTGCCCCTCACTCTGAATTTGGCTATATTGTCTGCTAAGTTCATGCTTTTGGACTGTGATAGATCACTGACTCACCTCCTGAGGATCTCTTGGATGACCAGTATTTTTTGCGGGCATGTATAAATGGGAGACTGCTCCACACATCTGCTCCAGAACAATTGGAGGAGACTAATGTGTTTTCATTGGTGAGAGAGCCAGGCGAGTGTCTATGTATCAGATGTAAAATGATATTGAAATAACAAAGCATTTACTTAAATTCACATTGTTCAAACAAAACACAACCTCACCTATTTTCCCCTTTCAGATAGGATATTGACAGGTCCAGTTTCTTATTCAGTTCACTGGAGACTTTAACATAACAACTAAACCTTATGCTGTTAAATTCCCAGAAATCATTTTTATGTGGCCAAAGAAAGGCATGGACACTAGAGATTTTAAGAAAACACAGCGGTGTTTATTTGATTTTCTTGTTACATAAATGGATTTTATGTACTGGAAAAGTAACTAATCTTGATAGATGTGCATGTGGTAATACAGCTGATGGTTACTGAAGCCAGACAATGTGAGCTTTCTCTTTCCAAGCCTCTTATTGAGGAACTGTGCTGATACTTAAGTAAATAAAATGACAAAAAGAAAGGGGATAAAAACACAGAGCTGATTAAGATCAAATTAAAAATAAATCAACAGCAAGTTGTACTGAAATGCAGCTCCAGAAGCTACAGCAGTGTCAGAGCATAATGCAAATGAAGAAAAATGCATTGAGCTCTAGACACAAACATAACAATCGTTTCTTCATATACATCATTTGGGCATTTTAAAAGACATTTGTTTGGAATGTCTAAATTGATTCAGCTCATGAGATCATTGCACAGCAACCTCCAAAAAAATGGTAAACCTTATCAAAGCAGTTGATGGATTACACTTCCCCACATACAATAGGGCAGTATGAAATATCTTTCTCTACTTTGTCATCCTAAGCTTCAAACATAATAATTCTCTATGTGTATCATTTAGCTGTCTATCCAGAGCAAATCACTTCTTTCCCCACATTTTTTTATCTGCTTTTTACTCCAACACTGAAAAACAGCGATTTATTTTAACTCTAGAAGTATGCAGGGTGCTACATCTACAAAGCAAGAAAACACAATGTGGAGCCAAATGTCCAGCACAACTCAAAAGGTACAAATTTAAAAGATAAAGCTTGCAAACTTCTAGTTATGTGCCTTTCTTAAAGCATCTCAATAGTTCCATGAAAGTCACATGGAAAGTTGTTCTTTTAAATCTGTTCTCTTAAACATCAGCCTGCTGAGCATTAAGTTAACTTGCTTAGGTTGGGACAGCTGCCACACAGACCTTAGTGTTGGCTCATCTCCAGTCCTGATGTTGTGACTCTAACATTGCTTAAGACACTTGAGTTATATCCTATTCCTTTTGGAAAATGCATTGGAACTTGAAGTTCCATCTCAGTGTTACCAGAGATGTTCATTTAATGATAGAAATTAGAGACTGAAAGAGAATCTTAAGTCATTTTATCCTGCAGAAACATATCACGACAGCTCAGGCCTCTTAAAGAGCACTGCAAATGTCAGCAACAAGCAGAAGCGCAAGCACTTTCCTTGAATACCTGACCATTTTCCACACCCCTTAATATATTTATTTTAAGAAATTAATACAGCTGCAGCAGCTAAATTAAATTTCATTGAAAGAACGCACTTAAGAGGATGGGCAACAATGTATATGGGCACAAAAATAAATGACAGGTTTGTTTCTCCTTCTGTGTTTGTTATGAAAGACATTAAAAGCAAAGCTGGAAGCAGAAGAAAGATGGGAGGCTTCAATGAAGATCAACAAAGGGTAACTATTTGAAGAGTGGAGAAAGTAGCAAAACAGTCATGATAACAGGAAGAGTGGTACCAATGCCAATAACACAAATGGTTTGACAAGGACAGGCCACAGGATGAGATCACCATCCTGTTAGCCCTGCTGCAGCACAGCCTGAGTGTTCACATTCATGTAGTTGCAGGACTGCATTACCATAGTTCTGGATACAGGTAATGCAGTCAACAGATGATAAGGGGCAGCTGTGGGCACGCTGGCAGGAAGACTCTGCTTCCTGAGCTCCTGTGGGGATGTGTTCAGCTCATGGCCTGCGAGGTATCTGAAGCCTACTGAGATGTTGTGTCAGCCCACCCTCCGTCATACCTGCAGCCCTCCCCGCTACAGGAACAAAGTACATGGGCTACCTGACCATGGGGTTGGAAACCACTTTCATGCACTGTGTTTTCTTACTTCTGCATGCCAGTAGATCTATGTCAAACATGTATGAAATTTACTTCCAGTGTAGAATAAGGCAGAAGAAATTATCACTGTATTCAGCTGTGATACAGCTTTCCTTCTTAGTGATCTCATGTAATGAGACATTTACACTGCAGTGCAGTACCATCAACTTGGAAGGTAGATCCAGTACTTGCTCTGCACATAAAAACACAGAAAAATGACTGTCAGAGACACCCAAATCTATATATACCTGCCAACTAGGGCTTCCCCAGATGCTTTTAAAACGGTAAGCACAAGATCTCTAAAACCAAAAATGAAAAGTTAAAAGTTTCAACCTTCATAAGCAGCAGAATGCTTTGATCAGATCTTGTTTGTGATTGTGATAATTATATAGGAAAATATGTCAGTGCAAATGTTTGAAAAACAAAGGACATCAAAGCACCTAAGAAGTCCTGTTTAGTTATTTGCTTTAGAAGTGCCCTTGACAATATTCCTGTTGGTAACAGCCTATCTCCCAAATGGCTAACTGAACATCTGAAATAATTATAACAGAGCCAGAGCCAAGCTACAGCACAAATATTAAAAGCATAGAATTCAAAGTAAACAGCATTACAGGAAGCAAACAAAAAACCCCCTGCTGTTTCATTACACACAATTTGATTAACCACTAGTTCAAATCATGATACATATAGTCATTACATCATAACTTGCCAAAAAATGCAACTGTTGAAGGAAATGGAGCAGCTATAGAAAGAGAAAGTTAGTCTGAAGTATGTTACCTGCTAATCAAGAATAATTTTTAAAGATTTAGTGATCCAAATCTTTCAACTATTTCATAACTGCTGCATGCTATATTCATAGACTTCAGAAAAAGTCAATTTAAGTAACATCAATTTGCCATAGGGGAGGAAGATGTATTATATCCAATAAGGGCATGAACCAGTTGAGAGTAAGAGAAGGCGATAAAACTGATAGGTGGGTGGTTTGAAATAGCTTTTGCCTACCAGAGGGTGAGAATCACTGCTGGTTGGATACTTTCAAGGGAGAACACAGAAGAAATGAGACTGATTATACAATTACTCTAATATTATGTAACTCAGAAAAGGTCAAAATGTAATCATAACAAGAGGGAAGCCTTATCTGGCTTCCCATTTAAATATTACACTTGCCATTTAAATATTGCATGCTTGTCATGCAGCAGTGTGGGCAAGTGAGATGAGAAGCTGTTTCTTACGTTGGATGACCTGTATGCAACCTGGACTCCCTGCTTTGCCATTATATGACTGAGAAGGCAGTGTTAACTTTGGCTTTCAGTCTGTGACACTTTGGGAAATGCAGTTGGCAGAAGAGTGATGTTTTTCTTGAAGGGATTATTTCTTTGGGTTGTGGTTTTTTTTTTCCCTGTGGCTGGTCAAATTAAATTAAGTTGTTTTGCTGAAGGAAAGGGAATTATTTATTATTATTCCCTGCTCTTAAAGTTGGTTAGCTCTGCAGCATATGCAAATCTAATAGGGAGAATAGAAAATAATTACTTTAATTCTGTAGAATGAATGTTGATGAGTAATTTCTGTCTTTAAAGATGCCTCAGTGAACCACCCATGGGTGGTTGCTTCTGATATATGTTTGGTATGAGAGAAAATATCAGAAAAAACAAAAAGCTGAATTTAGCATGACAATTTAGGGCAGGAATTCTGTTTGTGCTTTTGGCTGGCAAATAAATTTCTACATACATGGAGTCACGTAATCATAAACAGTTAAGTTTATGTTAATCATAACAGTTAAGAGGTTGGAATGGACCTTAAAGACAACCTAGTCTCAACCCGCCTGCTATGGGCAGGAATACCTCTCACTTGACCAGGTTGCTCAAGGCCTTATCCAGCCTGGCTTTGAACACTGCCAGGGTTGGGGCATCCACAACTTTCTTGGGCAACCTGTTCCAGGGTCTCACCACCCTCACAGTAAAACATTTTTTCCTAATATCTAACCTAAATTTCCCTTCTTTCAATTTGTACCCATTGCTCCTTGTCCTATCACTATAGTTCCCGACGAAGAGTCCCTCTCCAGCTTCCCTGTAGTCCCCTTCAGATACTGGAAGATTTGTATGAGGTCTACACACAGGCAGAACAGCCCCAATTTTCTCAGCCTGTCTTCATAGGGAGGATGCTCCAGTCCTCTTATCAACTTCCTGGTCCTCCTCTAGACTTGCTCCAAGAGTTGATGTCCTTCTTATGTTAGGGACACCAGAACTGGATGCAACACTCTGCATGGGGTCTTGCAAGAGCAGAATAGAAGTGCAGAATCACCTCCTGACCTGCTGGCCATGTAGCCAAGGATTCCATTGGCTTTCTGGGTTCCACTATCCATGTCAACAGCAAAGATGCTGACCAGCATTGGCCGAGGTACTGACCCCTGAGGGACACCACTCACCACTGGCCTCCATGTGGACAACGAGCTGTTGACCACAATTCTTTGTGTGCAGCCATCCAGCCAGTTCTTTATCCATCAAGTTGTCCATCCATCAAATCCATGTCTCTATGGAGAGACAAGGATGTCTCTTGGAGACAAGGATGCCGGTGTGGCATCCTTAGTCTTTCCCTTGCTAGCAACATATCTGTGTTGCCATATCTATGACACCCCTGTTATCTCAAGCACTTTGCATAAGTCCAGGTAGACAATATTAATTGCTCTGCCCTTATTCACCAATGTTGTAGCCTCGTCATAGAAGGTGACCAAATTTGTCAGGCATGATTTCCCCTTTCTAAAGCCATATTTGGCTTTAGACCAACCAGGTCTTTGTTTTTCATGTGCCTGACTGGTCTGCAGCTCCCCAGGTCTTCTGTTTTCCCCATTTTATTAATAGGGGTTATATTTCCCTTTTTCCAGTCATCAGGGACTTCACCTGACTGCCACGATTTTTCAAAAATCATGGATAGCGGCTCAGCAACTTGATCTGCCATCTCCCTCAGGACCCACAGATGAATCTCATCAGGTCCCATGGACTTGTGCACATTCATGTTCGTTAGATGGTCTCAAACATTATCCTCTCCTACGGAGGACTTAGGGTCTTTGTTCCCTGCATTTGCCTTTCTCAGCTTGGGCAGCATGGCTGGAGCACATGCTGTTGAAGACTGAGGCATAGAAGTAGTTGAGAACCTCAGCCTTCTCTTTGTCCAGGGTAGCCGGGTCTCCCATTTTCTTAGGGAGAGGGCCCGTGTTATCCTTAGTCTTTCCCTTGCTGGCAACATATCTATAGAAGCCCTTCCTGTTACCCTTAATATTCCTGGCCAGACTCAATTCTATCTAGGCTTTGGCTTCCCTAACCTTGTCCCTATCTTCCCATACAATTTCCCTGTATTTCTCTCAGGCCAACTGTCCTTGTTTCCACTTCCCGAAAGCTTCTTTTTTGCTCTGAGTTTGCTCAGCAGCTAGTTGTCCATTCTTGGAGGCCTCCTGGTATTTTTTCCCCGATTTCCCCCTTGTTGGGATGCATTCTTTGTGACATTGGAGGAGGATCCTTAAATACCAGCCATCAGCCTTGGACCCCCCCTGCCCTCCAGGGTTCTATCCCATCATCCTCTACCAAGTAGGTATTTGAAGAGGCCAAACTCTGCTCTCCTGAAGTCCAGAGCAGAGAGCTTGCTGCTTGCCCTCCTCACTTCCCTGAGGATCTCAAACTCCACCATCTCGTGGTCACTGCAGCCAAGGCTGCCTCAGAGCACTACATTCCCTACCAGCTCCTCCCTGTTGGTGAGCACAAGGTCCAGTATGGCACCTCGTCTTGTTGGGTCCTTAATCACTTGTGTAAGGAAGTTGTCATTGACACATTCCAAGAACCTCCAGGATTGCTTGTGCTTTGCTGTGTTGTCTCTCCAACAGATATCAGGGTGGTTGGGATGCCCCACAAGGACCTGTTTTACTAGTATTTATCCTTTTTAAGAACAGTAGTGATGTTACCTTTCCTTCTACCCATTTATACCTAAAGTGTTGCTTCACATGACACCACAAACTAAAAGCAACAAAGAAATCCACCAAATCTAATACAAATCAGACAAACTGAAGCAATGGGGTCTGTGCAGGAACTTTTACAGAAAAGGTTTACAAGGATGGGACCTGATAGCTAACCACTAGCACTTCCTCCCTGGCCACAACCTTGGAGCATTCTCCAATATGTGCAGAGCCAGGGTTATGCTCCCAGGTGTCTGCCCTGCTTTCCTGTCTTGAGTAGCAGCCTCATCTACTCCCCTTTGCAAGAGCCTGTCCTTTCTTCTTCCCTCCTTCCTCTTCCACATTAACTCTTACTCCTAATGCTTTTGGTAGTTTAAAAAAAAACCAAAAACCAAACAGAGATTATCTGAGGTTAATCCATAACCTATTTAGGAGAAATTACCTTTGGTTGGGCTGTACATGTTGCTGGGTCAGGAGGCACCTCAGCCTTTTGTCTGGATAGAGGCCATCTCCGCCCACCCAGACTGCGATGATTCCACAGACCTAAAAAAAAAGGATACACAGATAAAGATGGAATTTCTGTAGTAAAAAATAGCAAGATTTGAGGTGATGAGATTATGTTTTCACTTTTAAAGTGAGGTGGACAAAGAGATATTGAGGAGGGATAGAATAAATTCTCAGGGACACTATCAAATGATGAAATTACATGTATTATCTGATGTGATATCATAACTTACATCTGGAGGAGAAGGTTAGTAAAACCACTGGCAAGTATTTGAGAAAGACCCGTAAACACTGCTTAAAGTCAATGTTCCTTTGAGCAGATGTATATCTGATTGCAGAATCAGAGTCTACTCTGTTTGTGTAACCGTGGAGAACTTCAATGACTTTCTGAAGGACTTCAGTTTATTATGATTGAACTCATAAGTTTAAATGTTTTTTAAACAAATGGCTTTAGCATAAGAATGTTTTTGTCCAAGCAGAGGCTTGCTTTTAGCTTTGGGTCTTTAGTGTTTTCTTAAGTATGATGACATTGGGTCAGATTTATCAGATAAGAATAAAATTAACAAAACCAATACTTGGGGTGCCAAGTACAAGGCTTTCAGGCAATGGGATTGCTAGTTAATAATTAATCACCCATTTGTTAGCCATACTTACACAAAACTTATTACAGTTTAAGTCAGGAATATGAAGGTTAGGTTCTCAGCCATAAAATAGAATAGCAAGAACAAGAAAAATGAAAAATTTATACCTACTGTTACTACAAACCCTTTCTTTCAGTCTAAGGCTGAAATTTGTTCTCATAGAACACCTCAGCAAAGAAAAATATATTATAAAATATCTCCGTGGACAAGCTGTGAACAAGATTCTTTCTGAATACATGTAAATGTGTGATATTGCTGCCAGTCAAAACTGGACAAATTGTACTATAACTGGAGGAAGATATATATGCTAAAAATGGGATGCTAAGCAAGTGCTTTAATATTTTAATGAATTATAATTATTCAGACCTAAAGGTAAATAAGAAAAGCAATATTCATATATACAGAAATAGAAATTTTGAACGAAGAAACTGGAAGAAATCTTAATAAGCCACAATGTCCATCCTACTGTTTAAAGATATTAAAATAGGTACAATTCCTGTAATACAAAATAATTTCGTGGCAAAAAAAATATTGTTTCTATAATAATATCATGATGCACTGTTAAGAATTATTACTGAAAACTAACTTACAAAACATGGCTTCAGTTTATAAGGAAAACATTGACTTTAACCCACTAGCTCACACACAACAAGCTTGCTGGCCCTGACAGAGGTTATTAGGCATTCGCTTTGAAATTAACACAAAGGGCTAAAGATGGAAGAGAAGCTGCTCCTGGACTAGTACCAGTGCCACCAGTATAACTGCAACAGTCACACAGACTTTTCTAGAGAGACAGATGGAATTAAAAGTGACATTGGATGAGATGGCATGAGTAAAGTTTTCCCAACTTTTTCATAATCCTTTTAGCAATCTTCTCATTTAAATTAAAATCTTAATAACACCAGCTTCTGTTGAATACATGGTTGAGACCAGTTCTCCTTTGTCAGCTCTTCTTCCAAATCCATTACCTAAAAACCTGCAAACAGTGCTACCCAACATCTACATATGAAACAAACTCCACTGCAGTTCCCTGTATGAAAAGCTGGCCATAACTTACCTCATATACATAGGATCATACAATCATAGAATCATTTCAGCTGGAAAAGTCCTCTAAGATCAGATCAAGTGCATTGGGCATCAAAGTCCAACCATTAACCCAGCATTGCCAAGTCCACTGCTAAACCATGTCCCCCAGCACCACATTTACATGTCTTTTAAATACCTCCAGGGATGGTGACTCAACCATTTCCCTGGGTAGCCTGTTCCAACAACCCTGTCAGGGAAGTTTTTCCTAATATCCAGTCTAAGCCTCCCTGGTGCTAGCTGAGGCCATTTCCTTGTCTTATCTCTTGTTACCTGGGAGAAGAGGCCGACCCCCACCTGGCTACACCCTCCTTTCAGGGAGTAGTAGAGAGTGATAAGGTCCCCCCAAGCCTCCTTTTCTCCAGGCTAAACATCCCAACTCCTCAGCTGCTCCTCATAGGACTTGTGCTCCAGACACTTCACCAGATTCGTTGTTTTGTGGCTGGTCTGAAGTCTTTCCCGTTGAAGGAGCTGTGTGTGAACTATGAATGTTTTAATCACTGCTCAACATCGCAGGTCCCACCCTCGTCTCCTTGGCTTCCGTGCCTCAGGCAAGCAGTCAGTTTTCAAGAAAGCCATTCAAATACCAGTCAGAGACAACTTCATTTAGTTAGGGTTCTCCTCTATTTGCTGTTCACATTCAAAGTGAGATATAATCTGTGGTGAAATGTAAACTCCGGACAATTGATAAAATATGATTAAATGCTTAACAAATAGCCTCACTTGTGTTGTCCGGTTTGTATGATAAAATCTTAAATCTGTGAAAGTAATTGCTTCTGACATCTTCAAGTAGGCAATAGGCTGCCCAAACAGTGCTGTTCAGTCACAAATTCTGAGGCTATTGAAGTGAGAAGCACACAGTGTAGACAGAAATTAAAGCCTACTTATGATGAAGAGTCTGAGTTCTTTTCTTAAAGTCCAGGTTTTTTTGTGGTGAGGGGAGAAGTGTGTTCATACCAGTTACCCTTTTGTGGGTTTGTATTTTTAGAAGTTGTTGTGGTCTTATGATTAACAGCAAGGAATGGCCACAGGGTAATTGTAATATGTTAATGAAACCCCACACTCTGCACAACTTCCTTGAAGATTCCTTTTATAGATTTCACATTGGGGAGGAAATGAACCATTAAAAAATGTGCTACCTAGAAAATGATAAATCATTTACCACTTACTTACTTTTTTTTCCTTGCCGTATCACTCTCCAGCTTATTAAAACATTTAATTTATTCACTTGTCCTCCCTGTGTGTATCTTTTACGGATTTTGCTTTCTCAGGTAAAATCTGCAGGCATTTCCATACTTAAGCAACCACATTCTGTCATCTAAATGACTTAATAAAATTCTTTCCAAAATTGCTTCACATGTGCAAGACTCCTTAATTTATCTCATTTGTTGTCAGGAATTGGAACTATATGTGAACAATTTAGGAACCTTTTCTCTGGATATCTAGTTTTAGTTCCTTGAGCTTGAAAACTTTGGCAAGAGTTCATCACCTGGAATAATGAATCCCCGAATAAAGGACAATTTGTCACTGTGGGAAGAATGCCAAAAAATATATAAATCCTCGAGGTTTTCCACCAGCAGTAAATGCCTACACTTCTAGAACTGGTGATTTTATTTAAATGTATATAAATACAGCCAAGTAATTCTTTGCTTTTAGACATCTTGAAGAAAAAATTTAAGGTAGACTTGGTAATCCCCTCAGGGAGGGCTGGATGCTGATAAAAACACATTACTTAATAGCACAGAAGCATCGTTTCACTGGTGCCTTTTCTATGTTCATGGTCTTTATTTCATGGTTATTCATTGATGGTTTTTGATTGCATATATCATGCACCAAGCTTATATCATCAATAAACTTCTTTTAATAAGTGGACAGTAATGAAATACCATAAGCAAAGCAAAGTGGAAGTCCTCTTAAACTGAACAGAAGCTACCAAGTGTAGTTTCCTGGAAAAGGAAATATTCAGTTACCTCTTGCATTGTGGTACTCCTACAGAAGCAAGGGATCTTGCTGTGCCTTCACTGTAGTGTTATGCATTCAATTAACTGTTTCCATACTACTGTGGACTCTGGTATCTCTCTTATGAAAAGCACAATGAGCTTTTTCTCAGGTAAGCCATGTCATGGACTTCTCTTGCAATGTAAATGGAAGCGCAGAGCACATAAATAGGCTAGTAAGAACCTGAGATTGTCCCTTTAAATTAATTCAAATTAGCAGCCCATGTTACTTAAGCAGCCTAATATTTTACTTTTTTTATGCTTTATTAAAATATACCTTGAGACACTGCAGGTATAAGTGACTTGGGAGGTAGTGGGTTTTAATATTCAGTGATGTAAGTAATGTATGGACATAAAGTTGAACTTGTTATTTCGCATGTCTTCCCTTGCTTTCCCAGGATCTCTTGCACCTTCTTTGGTGTGCCCCATAGACCACAAAGGGGTGATTGGTATGAGAACCAACATCTCATTTTGAAGATAGTGTGGTGTTCAATAAACTAACATCTGCTGGAAAACAATGATGCACAATCCAATTTTGAAACCTACTGACTTCTGAGTTAGGTTCCTAGATGACTTACATGCCTATGTAAATTTAATTTTCTATTTTTTGTTACCTCCCTCGCTAGCTCACTCAGCCTGTTCGCTCATATTCTGTACCTTCTTTCTTTCATCAGCTTGCTCAGTGTGCTAGGCAGTAAGCTGTTTGTCATAGGGTACCTGTCATTTCTTATATATCTGTAGAATGCCTCAGCTCTGCCAGGGATTACAGATGGTACTGCAATGTAAGTGTTATAACTCAGAGGAATGTAAAAATAAAATCTGGTACATCTGTGTTACATATAATGATGTTTTATTTTCTTTACATGCTCATTATACTCTAACTAAATATGTCAAAAATTAAGTGAACAGTGCTCAAATCTGCAAGGATTATATCAAGGGATGTGACAAAACCCTTAGCTGGTACAGAATTCACTTCATGGAAGTCAAAATACTTAAGTGTCAGTCGATATTTTAACTCGACTGTGAATTATTCCACAGAAATAAGTCAAATATTTTTATACAGAAACTGCTTCTGCCACTATTAACTAATTACCACATTTTCCCCCAGTCCATCTCTAATTCTTGATTATGCATTCCAGTTCACCACCTCTGTTTATCACCCCTTCTCTACGACTTCTTGCCATGCGCCACTAGAACCTCTTCCTTCTTTCCAGCTCAGCAGACCTTCTTTAAACTTTATTGAAGGAGCTTCCTTTCTGTTTTGTGAACACAGGGGTGTGCATTGACTGAGTACCACAGCACCTTCTGTGCAAGCTCTATCCAGGCATTCCTGTCCCTCTCCTCCCCTTCCCATTACTTGTATGAGCTCATTACTGCTGGACTAGCCACACAGAGTGTTTAAGCAACTCAATACCAAAAATTCTGAGCTATTGCTCCAGAAGTTATAACTAGCGCATTTTGGGGACTTATTCTAATATGATGCAATCTTTTAGATGGTTTACTAGACTTTAGACCAGGACACGTGTCTCTCTATTGTATGATATTTAGGCAAGCCATTTTATCTCTGCATTACATTCACCATTTTGACAAAACACTTTGAGTTCTCAGGATGATAAACATTATAAGATAGCTAATTTCCTTTGGGGTGCTTACCCATTCATAGCTTAGTATGTAAAAAATAATCAAGCCAGAGCTTGTCATTATATTCTGCTTTTCTCATGTCCCTTGCTTTCAATACCTGCATTAGCCTAGAAATGCATAGATTTTTTCTCATTTTAAAGCATATTAGAGTAAATATAGGTCTCTTAGGTGCTGAAATCCCTTTTCTCCTTCACTATGTATAGCAAAGCCTCTCTGTTTCCAGGTTACAAACCTCAGTTGTCTAAAGGGGGATAAAATTAATTTTGGCCTCAGTGGATAGCCAATCCTATTGTGACAGGTGTAATCTCTGTAACATGTCCCTGCTCGGTGCAAGAGACAGTCACTTAAGAATGGTTTAGGTCGCAGCTTGTTTCACTGCCTTATGCCCTGACCAAGGAACAGGTAAGCAAAGATGCAATGGTCTCTCACCCCAGACCATCCCTGCTTTTGCTGGATTTTATGATATCAGCATGAAATGTCTACTATCCTAATGAAACCTTGTTTGGGTTTTCTAGGGAGAGTTTTAGTTATTATTCCAACAACCAAGAGAAAAAAAGTAGAGATTATACCAGTCATGATTTGACACTTGAAGCAGATGTACTCCAGAGGAGGACTAGAACACCTTAAGCGCTCTCCTATAATTTCTGATATCCATGGTGGCTGTCACCCACTAGCTGAAGCTCATAAAAATTTATCAGCACTTGACAATGCACTTGGAAAGACTGAATTCTCTAGAAATATGCTTCACTGAGGAAACACAGGAAAGTTGGATTGCTTACAATGAAGTGATTGAAATGACTGCCAAGAAAAATGCATGCAGGTTTCATTATAACTGTTAATCTAATAGGTTCACATTGTACTCTCTATTTAAATCAGAAACATATCTACAATTTCCCACATTTACACTACTATTAGCTTTAGTAGAAGAAAGGAAAAAACAGATGAGGCATCAGGCTTGGGACTGCAAGCACTGAGTGCAACCTAGAAGCAACTGAGGCCATTTTCTTCAACGCAAAACAGAAATGGAAACAAACAAAACCTTCTATACCTCTCCAGCCAACTTGCTCTCCATACAACAAGGTGTACTCGATGTCTCTTCCAAACATTGCTGCACACTGGCAGTCAGCCATGGGATTCCCACCCCCTAACCCCCACCTTACCATCCTTTGCCCGATTTTCTCTCTACAAAACTAAAGGAAAGATTGGAGCTGAAAACCTGGTGCCAGACATCAAAATCACTTCCAGCCCATCTCTGATGTGACAGTTCGAAACACAAGAAAATAGGAATTGAAGGGTAAACATGCAGCAGTGCGTCCAGAACTGCAGTTATGGGCTACTCTATTAGAAATGTCTTTTTGGCTATCATCTATACTACTCCATAAAATTTCTATATTTTAGGGCATGCCTATGGCACATACAGCCAGCTACCAAAACTGTGCTACACTCTGCAACAAACTTGAGTTATTTCATAAAAAGGTAAGGAAGATAACTATATTGTGCCACAAAATAAAGAGGTTTTTTTTCCAGTATCAGGCAGAAAGGAATTTTTCAAATAAAATTTCAATAAAATTCTGGGAAGCACATGATATTCCATGGTATGGGAGAAGGTTTAAAAAATACCACTTAGGTAGTCAATTTTAGCCACAGGAAAAACACTTCCTGACCCCAAATTGGGCACTGGTTTAAACCTGAGTGTGCAAGCAATATATACCAATCAGACATGTATGAATTTAGTGCCACTAAAAATACTTCATACATCTCTACCTCCATTGCCCAGAGGCAGGCGAAAAAAAGACCTCCTATTATGGATCAAAGAAGGAAAATTCTTTCTAGCCCCAAAAGTAATCACTGGAAGCCCTGAAGCATGGGATTAGTATAATATAAATACAGTATATACAATATATATTACACCACCTTTTAAATTCAAACCTCTATTAACTATCTTGTCACAGATATTAAGCAAATTAAAGACTTAGCAAGTGTATTCAGTCACAGAATATTATCTATGCATTCCTGAAAAGAACTTCAGAAATTCTACTCTGCAAAATAGCACTGCATCTTATGCTTTTAACGTGACACACCGGGGTATAGAAGATTGCTTCATAAACCTATCATCCAGTCCAAGTTATTCATTAAGTTCCTATTTTCAAGGAGGTGTTAAGGCACAGAAAAATCTGGCTCATAGAAAGTTACTATTTTCCAGAAATATGACAAGTATTTTACTTTTGGAGATTTTGACTGAGGTTCTGACAGGTCCCTGGTATGAAGTACTGATTCTTTAGTGTCAGATGCATCTTTGAAAATCAGATTATCTAAATTTCAATGCTTTTGGAAATCTATGTTTTAACAAAGTCATGAGTCACAACTCTTTCAGCATCCAGAAAATTCAATATCCAGAATTACTCAGTGTTGGTATTTCTGTGGTTTACTGGTTTCTGACAATTGCAGGACAGGGACAGCAGCAACAAGAGTCAGGCTAGATAAGATAACATCAGTAGAAATCCACCTGGTGCTTTTCAAACATGTTTGTAATGGCTATGAAAGTACAACTTTTCTGCCTGCTTAAGCAAATGCAACCACTTACAGCAAAGCAGCTTAAAGTTTTGATTATGAGTTATTGAGGTAGGACTGAGACCCATTCACCAGTCAGATCATCTTTTGCTGTCATTATGGTCAGCCTGGTCTGATAGTTTAGGATTTCCAGTAGGGAACCAGACTCTGGCGGTCTGCAAGACTCTACTAGATCTATTAATCACTGTGATTTTCAGTTGACCTCCAGGCCATTTTTAGTAACAGAGGCAGAGGTCTAGTTAGTGAGACTTTTATTCCCAAAGGAGTCATATTTTCTTACACACTGTTTTAATTTATGTAAGTTGCCCAGGTGCCAACACAATGGTCAGTATAGCAGATCTGAAAGAAACAATTAAGGAACCATGAGTAATTGAATGGCTCTGCTTAAATCTTTATTAAAAAGTACCTGGCACAATAACAGACAATTCTATAGCAGCAAGCAACACGGAATCTCTGTTATCAGATTTCCTTATCACACACAGTTCAGCATCTAGTTTGGAAGGCTTTATATACAAAACTAACTAAAAGCAATATTTAACAGAGAGTTATTTTCTATGTCACTGTAAATCATTGTTCAGCTTTATGCACTGAAACGGTGGAGCTATTCTGAGTCTGTTATTTTCTCCTGTTTGGATTTCTACACTAAAGAATAGATGGAAGAGAACAAAGAGGGCATCTGACAAATATGACAACCCAAATATTATAGCCAGGAAGGAAAGACGAAAGGAAGACAGAAAGGGAAAGAAATGGCAGGGCTATGCCAATAGTTGAGGGGTTTTTTGTAGGCTATATCACAAGGTAATTGGCTGTGATGTGAATTATGCTTCCCAAGCCAAATGTGAGAGTGCTTAACAGATGCAGAGGTCAATTATCTCTTAGTAGAGACTGCTCAGAGAAAGAGGCTACTGCAATTAGAATACACTATTAAAAATGGTTAGTCATTTTAGTATTTTAAATCACTACCCTTCTCAAAAAGCTGTGCATAGTAATTCCTGCCATTGTATGCCTCACAGAATACTCTGTCCTTGGAAGAAAAAAAATCACTAAGAATATGATTCCTCTGAGTTTCTTCTGCTATGAGCCTTGGAACTCTGAGGTTATTCAAATAAAGAAACCAGAAAATTATTTCTAAGTACTATATTTTGCTCACTTCTAAGTAGTGTAAATAAAGAGAAATTTAGAGATAAACAGCACCTAGGGAAAGAAAGACTGTAATTTGCAAATGTGATTCCAATTCTCAGTGTTGACAGTCTGTAAGGTGTTGTAGACTACAGGGCAGTCAGACCCAAATTAGGATTCTGTTTCACTTCTTTTCACCTATAACATGACTGGACTTTGAAGTCACATTTGCTTTTGTATCTCTTTGACGAACTCTATCATTTTTGTGGCCTTTATTAACAAAGTTAAATGGTTTTGTTATGAACTTTGAAATATGAACTCTCTTCAGGGTTGTATCAGGTTTCATTCTGGACAGAAATAGAGTAAGCACTGCTCAAAAATACTGGCAAAAAATTGTTCCAAAAGATATCTGGTGTGAAAACAGATACACTTTTCTTATAATAGCGCATTTACTTAAAGCAAATTATATTTTTCAAGGTGTTCGATCCCAGCCTCTCTACAAAGGACCTTTGAACAGAAAAGTTCATGCCACACCGTGATAAGTGAAAAACAAGGTGGGGCTCTGCCACCAAAAAAAAGTATGATATCAAGCACTGAAACTGTTGTTTCATATATACAAATCATAACCTCTCATAGAGTAATTAGTGCAATAAAACTGAGAGCTGTGGTAAACAATAGAAATACAATGAGCAACACAACAAGCAAAGAGCCCCTTTCCCAACTGACACAGATAAACCACAAAGTTTTGTTTACTACGAACATTCTCAGCAAGGCTGAATATGGCATTTCTTTAGCTATCACTCAAGAAATCTCTTTGTTTGAGAGCTGCTAGTAGAAACAGGAAGTGATTACTCAAAATCATCAACACAAACCTGAAAATACATTCTCTTCAATGAGAAGAAATATACCCAGCAAATAAACCCTTCTTCATTTTCTAAGTAAAATCAGTTGAGAGGCATAATTTCCCTGAAAAGGGCTCTGTTTTCCTTCCTTCAAAATAGAAAAGTTGGTTAAGCTCTACTTCCATTTCAAAACACTACTATCTTGTGTACATTTTTGTTTGTTTTCGTTGCTATGTTCCTCTCCTGAGAGATTAGTTTCACTGATCTTTAATGAATTTCATAACAGCAAAATCCATTATTTTACACACAATTTCAAAAATGGTAGCTTTGAGCTTAAATTTTCCGCAGCCCATCCCAATTTAAGATATTGAATATGCACTTGTCAGAGTGTTGCAGCATGCGCAAACATTCTTACAAGCACAATTACCTCTGATGCATGTATGATTGCACAAATACTTCATTGCTTAGCAAAACAGTTTTTCCTCAGTTTTAAAAATTTACTTTGAAAGACACTAGTTGTCCTCATTTGGTTTGGGGGCTGATTTTTTTGCCTTTCTGGAAAGACAACATTATTTTGGAGATTATTTGGTTATATTCTAATGTAAAGGTAAAATCGTACTACTAGAAAAAACTTCCTAAACCTAAACTTGTGGTGGAAATTTAGATACTGAACATGTTCCTTAAAATCCTCTTTTTCAGACATTTATACTTGGAATATATGTACTAGTTCCTTGCTTAGTTGCTTGTTGAAATAACGAGGACTTTGTCATCATTTGATATTTAAGAATTTTATGTAGTTTCCTGTAAGTGCTCAACCAGGTCTTATAAACAGAAAAAAACATTTTAAAAGCCCGGAAGACATACATGTGGATCCAGCTTCCTGTATCAGCATCCCAGCCACTCTCTGAAACATCAGCTAACCAACTAGTGCAGAATCTCTTAAAACTTCTGAGAAGTTTTAGCAGAATGGGGTATTTTTCTGGTTCAGACATCTGTAGAAGAACCATTTTCTACTTTAATGGTTGATGTCATCAGCTGCTTTACACACAACCACTTTTTCTGAGCACTAGCAGAGAGGTCAAAAGGGTCACAAGTTTTTTTCTTTTCCCAGCACAGCTTAATGGCTGTTCAGGGCTAACATTTTAATAATGGTTATCTCTGAGAACAATGCAAAATACTATATATTTTTTCTTTATCTTCTGCATTTTTAATTTGCTTTGCAGAGTAAGTCGGTGAATGACCCAGGCAGGACTCAAGGGTATTATCCTGAACTACAGAGGCCATGTTTATCCCAGTAGCAAAGTATATGCAAACAATCTCAGTTAGAGTTTTCTCCTCCAGTTCCAAAAAGAGGTTACATTTCTCAGTGAATTCCATGGCTCACAACAGTCTTGTTAGACACCATCAGCACTGACTGCAAGGGCTTGGAAGAAAACAGCAAATGGATAAAAATATCTCCTGAAGGGCAAATGATTCTGTTGAAGAGCCAGAATGACCCTTAAAATCCTTGATGTCTCTATATCATCCTCTTGCAAGAATACCTTGGATATTCATGGGTTTATGGCAGATCCAAGGATGTACATAAGGTTAAGACATCCTTTATATCCACAGCTGCTGTGTAACCCAAACATTCATATTTCCTTGGCTTATTGCAATCCTTTGCAGCACGACACAATATGAAAGAGTCTTCTACCAAAAGGCTACATACAGTTGAGAAGGAGCAGTCCACTTGCCCAGAATCACAGATCACAGAGAACACACAGCTCTTGTTGTTCTCGCTCTCTGATGAGCACAGTCCAATCCAAGGTTTCAGAAACCTTTGCAGGTTTCTGCAAAGGTTCTCACCTACGTGAGTATCCCTGTTCACAACCCTGTCCTTGTTACCCCAGAGCAAAGAAACTGTTAGTCTTGAGAGAGAAACACATTTCTTGAACAGGGAGCTAGTACATGGAGCTGAAGTTCATGTCTGGAAGAGATCAAGACACAACACAATCTCAGCTGTTCCAGTGCCAGCAGCTAAACTTATTTTTTGAATTACCTTCCCACCCGGGTATTCCGAGGTCTGTGTCTCACTGATTTGGTAAAGAATCAGGGAGCAAGACAAAGAGAAAATACTTCTTAACACATATTCTTCCTAGTCTGGGAACTCATTAGGATACTCTGGAAAACTCCCTAAAAGGGGAAGGTAGGAGGAAATTTAGTAACACTGAAAATGCCCAGTCTAATTATTGTCCTCAAGAGGTATTTCTTACAACTAAAGTTGTAACGTATTATTGGTTTTTTAGTTTGTCTGTTTTGGGAGGATACGGGAGTTGCTATTTTTGAAGTGCTAGTTGACCACATAGTGTACAATGAAAGTAGTTGAGTTTGCTAATTTGAAATGAGTTCTAAAGACTTTAATATTCCTTGCACTATAGCAACACAGAAAGTCATTCCTATTTAATTAGTTAGGCCAAAGTATTTGCAAAACAATTAAGAATGTAATTTAATTTTGGTGTTTGGTAAACATCCAGGGATTCATTCATTCTGAACTTATGGCCTACATGTTGAGTTTATTTTGTGAAGTATCGTTAAACCAGTCAGTTAGAACTCACAATTAAAATGCATGACATGGCAAACCTAATAAGTATATATTACAAATTAGAATATGTGTTAGAAATTTACTTTTTAAAAAGTCTTCACAGCTTAGAAAATGAACTGTGGGGTCAAATTAGAATGGTGTCAGTGGGGAAGTCCCTTTGGAACATCTCCATGAAGGCTGAGGCCTTTAGCCCTTTAAGAAATTATTTTCCAAGTTACCTCCTCATTCCCATGGAAAGATTAATTCAGTGTACAGGTTCCAGCAGGGCATTGTGCCTACACAAGCAGCTCCCACCAGGGCAGATATAGGCAGTGATAGCATTACTATGTGCTACAGTCAGCCTCTTTCTGTGGGGAGGTAACAAGAAAATTCAGATGACTATTGGCAATTCAGCCTAGACACACAGCACCAGCCATGTCTGAACTACTATGCATCATGCCTACATTATTAAACAAAAAAGCTATGTAAAAGGACACCACATTTACTCTTACAGGGATTAGGGAATGCCAGAATTAAGATTGTCTATCCAGCCTTCATTATCCTCTTTTGTATACGTAGCATGATTGTCTTCACTCGTGTTCACACACCTTCCTCCCCATGAGACTTCCCCTGGCACAGTCTCTAAATGGGTGATTATTCAAATTTTCATTTCGTCTTCCTTATTGGTTATTTGAACTTATTTAATGCCTACCAAAACCTGCAGTGATTATAAAACTATTCATCCCTTCCGATTCCTCATTAGGTTACTCACAGTCATGTCTAAATCCTTCTCAAGCACCAATCTTTACAATGTCCTGAAGGGAAGAATGAGTATTAAGAGTCCGTCTTACAGCAGAGAAAAAAGGAGAGTAAGTCCAAAATTGTCAAAATTGTCCATTAGTTTTCTGTGCCCAATATGGAACATCAATACATCATGTATTTTACATGTCTTTATATACCGAAATTATAGTTCTATTCAACTCTAAATGCAACCATGAGTGCTGAACAAGAGGCCTCTTCTCTGCCTGCAGTTCCTAACCTTGTTCACTCTTCCTTTCCCACCTTCTGCAGTTCAATGGGACAGATCACTAAAAGAAGGGGAGCACTCTGAGCACAGCAAAAAAGCACAGAATCTTTCTCAGCTCCCCTTCTGCACCCTTGGTGAAGTCAGACACTTCACTGACAGACAGCTATGAGCATTAAAAATCTAAATTATACTAAAGACTGCAATCAAAGTTACCCTTTAAAAACAAAATCAAGTCTCAGCAGGCTACCAAGGTTAAAGCAGTCCTGACACTAAGAATCATATAAGGGTTTATATAACATAAGCAACCAGGGTAGCCTCCTGCAAAAGGTCAAGATGCTCATTCAAATCATGAAAGATCTGGAGCTGCTGAGCAAAAACAATATTTTTTACAAAACGGCTGAAACGATATTATTTTCCCAATTTATAAACAGATAAGATATTTTTACTCATAAAACTCAGGTAATGAACTTTCCTGAAGCACAGACTGAAAGCAGCTTCTTGGATGGGTAATTTTGAGAAAAAGGTAACTGCGAGCGTGGCTTTATATAGGCACGTCCTGAAAGGCATTCTCTGTAAGACTCCAGCAGCTACAGGGCGAGAGAGAACCTCCTCTCTTCACGAGTGTGCCTGCACCTGGCTGCAGTGGGAGTCATGCCCCAAGCGGTGCTGGAGGGTCAGGCCCCCTGCATCAGGCGGACTGTGGCACTGGGCCGCATTTCCTCTTGCGGGTGGCAGCCTGTGCCCGTCCTGCCCACGCCTTGATCCCCACAGCTTGAGCCCTGAGATCTCCCTCAGCAGAAACTGCCAGGCATCTAACACATATCAAATTCAACCTTGTTTTCTGTGATATAGCCAGACATCCACCAGGGAAAAGGCTGAAACCACCAAACCCATTTTACAAGTGACCTAAGCCAGAATCCAGCTCTCCAGAGGCAAAAAGCTAGTAAATTAACCTACTGTGTCACCTAACCCTTCACTATTGATTAGTAATTATTCTTTTCAAATGAAACAAGGACATAGGACATAAGGTCATCTACAGTATATCCTGAGAAAAGCCAATGTTTCCCTACATCCTTCCATCAATCACTGCTGAGCACTGACTTGAAAGAAAAAAAGTTCTCATTGAAACACAATTAAAAAAGTAATTTAACTCAGTCTGCATAAACCAAGAAGAGCTTGCAGATGTGAGCTAGTTTTGAGATAGGCATGACAGGCACAACTATGGTCAATTTTTCTTCAATCTGAAGAAGTCATTGGAAAATTTAATAAAATAAGTGGTCAGTGAGTAAATAAAACAACCAGGGACCAGTGGTCCTAGTGATGCTAGTTTAGTGATGCTAAAAATTCTTCCATACTGGCTCCCTTTGGCTATACTGACCTCCCTCCCGCCTTTGATCATTTCTTTCCTTTGTATCTTCTCTTACCTCTAATTAACTGCTAATTAATTGATTGAAAAACATGCTGCTCATACAAATGCACCCACTGAATTGTTTCGTTACCTAAAAAAACCCGCTCTACCTTTTTTTGAACTATAAATGTTGCAGGTAAAGGAACCATTGAGAAAAGAAATATATCTATATCCTTTAAGGATATAGCACTTATAAACTTTGAGGGAACCAGTGACCCTATATTGTCCTCTGTGATAACTGATGCTGTATTCTCCCAAAGACTGACTTAAAGCATGGATCCATCTGTTCCATTTGCTAGTTCTATAGGCTAAGATCTGAATTTCCAGAAATCCCTCCTGAATCTAAATCTAAGATATGGTCCATGTTTTGAAGCTGAAACTCGGCTTTATTTAAGCTAAGATCCCAGGTCACAGCTGCACTTTCAGCCACCAGAAATTTGTTTTCTTTTCAACCTATCATAAACACAAACATTTCTGCAGTAGCATAAATTCTGTGGCGCAAATTCTGAGTAGACAGAAACATCATAGTCTTTAGGACATTCTTTCTGCAACATACTTGATTGCTAGCTTCCTTGAGGAATTAGTGTTATTGCTTTATTTCAAAAAAAGAAGAATGGGAGTCAGTTATAAGTCACCACACTGTTTTCCCAAGATTTTGAATGGTGCTGCTTCAGTTAAAGAGAAAATATACAGTTAGTTTAAAATTTCTTCTGTGATTTCAGAAGACACACGAGAATCTCTTACCTAAGTTACATGATTGCATATGTAGCATGGGAAATGCAGTACGCGCTGTTCTCGATACATTAACTCCGTAAGTTTACAGTAGCAATTAGAGCACACCGAGTAAAATATATATTTGGATTATATCCTGTCAGTCAGCATACTTCTAAGGTAGTGAAACTTGTTCACTGCTTCATGGTGAGTTTATGATTCTAATATCTTAAATATGTATGAAGTGTATTTTATCTGAATTCATGTTTGACATAAGAAAATAGAGGAATCTAAATTTCAGCATTTTGCCTGAGGCCACAATATAAAGCTATTTTAGAGTTTAGGTTATCATACTGCTCAGTTTGGTGGCATTTGGGTTTTATTACTATTATTGTTATTATTATTACTTTTTTCTACAGTAGAAATCTCAAAACAGGTATTAACCTTACATGAAATATGTGCTGGATCCAGTTCTCAGATCCAGCTTGGCCTGTTGCTAGCAAAGCATTTACCTAGAAAGCAAGCTAAGAACTGACCTAAAAGGAAAAACTGGTCTGAAGTGTAGCCAGGCTCCTATCTAATGTGCAAGAAGAGAGGAGTGCATCACCCCTGAGGTTGAAAGCAGAGAGCAGAGCCTCCCCCCATAACAGTCTGCTTGACTCAACCCAGAGCAACCTCCCTTTTCTATCTTTTAATGCGCTCCTCTTTTAGCTTTATGTCACCTTTGATATGTATTCTTCTTCCTAATCCCAAATATCACATTTTTTTATTCCAGTGTACTCTAAGAAAGATCCATGTTATGCACCTTTCTCTAGATATCCTGATCCGGTGTTCCACAGCTCCCAAGTAGCATTTCCTATGCAGATCTCTTCTCTATAAACATCATCTTTTGTCTGTACACATGGACCATCCTAATCAACTGATTCGGCCAAATACTAATTTCTTTTTTATATCTTTTCAGCAGCATCTTCTCTGTTGCTGCAATAGAAGGTATTTCTTTATTCTTCTCAAGGCTCTTCATTGCCATCTTTGGCTCTGAATGCTTCACCCAAGGTTCCACTCAAGTTTGGAAGGAGTTTTTGTAAACAGCCAGAAAGCCTGCTCTCATAGAGGCTCATCTTGAAATTTTTTTTCATCCTACAAATAGATTTTGAGGAACTAGTTTGCTGAGATGTTGAAATTATGATTCTCAGAATTATAGTATTATTCCTTTCTTGTCTTCTTTTACTCCATCTTTCTGAATACGCCTGTTGCCCTTGTTTTTATTTAGACTGTGCACTGCCTGACAGGCAGTTTCTCTGGTATACATCAACATATATAACATTAAATGTTGTTGGCAACTTTTCCACCCCATTTCTGAGACTGATTCAAATGTAGGACAAATCATATTTCTCTTTGCCTTTGCCTATTTCCACAATCAGATGTTAATGTATTGCATCTTTCAGATACTGATGAAGATAATGTAAAATTAAAGCATCCTTCCCTCACAGTTTACCCATTTTTAAGTTTTAATAGCTTGTCTGATTTCCTTCCATATTATTGAGCAATGCAAACTTTATCACATAATTTCTTACAGAAAATACTTAGGCCAAGAGTTTTGATGTCCTGAAGATAAACATTTGAGTGCTTTCCCAGCTTGGTGTGGGACCTCCTTCCTCTGGCATTTGTTCAATATGTGTTGGAAAGATGCTTTCAGTTTCTCTGCTCATTGAAGCTGGAGGAATACTAACAGTTTTCAGTTCAAACCTCTGGAGTTTTATCATTACCGTGATACCACATTCACATTTAAAGTGTTGATTTGTGCTTCCTCTATAAAGTGTTAAAATTTCTGGTTTTCTTGGTGATAACATTTGTAGTGAGCTATACCTTTTCAATAGTTTCTAACAGGAGAGAAAAAAATTAGGCACTATGATATCGGGAAGTTGGACACTGGAAAAGACAGAGGATCAGTTTCTTCAAATATTATTCCCAACATTTTTAATAGTCTTTCTAACATTTCCACATTACTTGAAAATTGATGTTAGATATTTACATTTCATCCTAGTGCTCAGAAAGCTTTGAGAATAAACACATGATGTTGTGCAAAAGGGATTGATAATGAAATAGGGTTAACAGACAGGAAATGCTTTGGCTGCAGATGAAACTGGATTGCTGCTCTTTGTTGCTCTAAAAGAACAACATAACTGAACAACATAAATTTGATTGTGACTCCCTACAACTCCTAATGAACAGGTATAAAGATCATAAATAATGAAAAGAGCAATTAATTTCAGCTGAGAGTTTAAGCAGACAGTGGACATGAGCAAATTGAAACTAGACAGTTACTTCAAACTGAGGCCAAAATATTAGCAGAGCAAAATGAAGACCTCTTTATTGTTTACACTAATGCTTTCTTTGAGCAAACAGATGTTCTAGAATTGTAAATTCAATACATTTCATGAATGCTAACATGCTCTGGAAAATAACTAGTTTGCTAGAGTTGGATTACAAAGAGGTTTACTTCTTTAGAAAGGAATTTTGTAGCTAGCAGATTTACTCAATTCAAAAGTTCCCTATAGTGACATATTTCTAATTTTTTTAGAAATTAAACCAAACATTATTAACATAAAAATGTCAGTGTCTAAGTATTTAAAATTACCTTTTTAAATAATTCTTTTTAAAAATATGTACATCTGAACTAGAATTATAATGGCTTCAACACTATAGATTAACATTGTAAAAGAGACCACAATTATGTCAAAGTAACCATTTCACTCTGGTAAGGTCAAATTAGACATTTTTGAATGTGCAAGTTAAGTGAGCAATCTGTCATTCATATCTTCATGCTTTTCAATGGCAGGTTTTTTCCCCTCTGGCACTTGTGGTTTCGATGTATCACCCTCCAGGAAAGGACATTGTTCTGCAAGGTTTAGCAAAAAAGCATTGAAATGTAACCACAAAAAAAAAATTTCAAGTAGCATTAAGGATCTGATTTAAACCCACAAAAGCAATGAAATCTAAGTGTAAGTCGGTTATGATTGACATGTGTCCCTTAACATATGCTAGATTCTACTTGCTGCACATGCAGGAAGTTATTAAAACCATTTAACAATATAGTTTGCATGATGACAGCCAGATCAAGAAGCACTGTCAATTAAAACAAGAGATAGATAAATTCAAAAATTAGGGGAGCTAATTCAGTACAGGGATGTAATTAAAAGTCCAAGTGATTATGTAAACCTTTGTGGTTCACTTGTCGGACTGTCAGTCGCATGGTAACAAGCTGAAGGGACCCTGCAAAGAACCATAACTTTCCTCCTGGCTGCCCACAGCAGGTCCTGCAAACTCAACACAGACCTGTGCAGAGACGTGATTTTCTGCATAGAAATGGCAGTCACTGCTAATCCTGCTAAAGTTACTGGGAGCTGCAGGTGGTTAAAACTTTTTTCTTTAAGAGTCTGACTTCTGAAAATTTTGTTTGTGGATATTAGCATTTGGTCATTGTGAAAACTGATACTTAGTATAAAGATGCTCATGTTGCTTTTAAGATAGAAAGGGGTGAAGAGAACCCTGAAATTTGGAGCCTATGTTTTAGAAAACCCTTCAATAACAAGATGAGGGTCTCTGCAAAGATATCCAGGAGAGAGAGAGAAAAAAAAATGTAGGGAAGAAAAGAGGGAGGGAACTGGAAGTAATATGTTTCTGGTACTTTGCTTGTTTTGCAGGAGGTACAGCTCATTAAAGCACACTCAGAATGGTGCTGCTAGGAAAGCAGATTTTGAGTGAATGTTGGTGAGGTCTGCAAATCAGTTGAATTCTGCAACACAAGCACATCCACCACCTTCCGCAGTCAGGGGGGCTGTGGTTTAGCAAACATTTTTTTGTTGTGAGACCCAGAGTTGTTCACACAGAGAGACCAAAGCTCCTCTGATAGCTCCCATCTAAAAGCCATCCAGCCACATTCACACAGCACCAGGCTCCAACTAATGCAATGATCCAACACCTCTGGCAGAGTGGAGCCTCAGTGGGATTAGGACAGCTCTGTCTGCCCATATAGAGGTAAAAACCAAGACATGAAATAAAGATTATTTTACATATTTTGATACATAAAACTACTGTAACTTTGGTAAAAGACTGTCCCCTCTCAACATCACTGTCTTCTCTGTCCCTTTTTTCCTTGATTTTTACTACTTAAATTGCAATTTTTTCAGTACATCTTCTGTTACGGCACCTAAAACAGTAATGGACAGATGTTCATTTCTACATTTAGGCTCAACAGGAAGAGAACTACGACTCACAGTATAAATGGTAAGAACATCTAACCCTTTCCTGGCATATTCCATCCAAGAGTATGGAACATCTTGCTATGAATTAACACTCAGCCTCATATAAGCATTGTCTCCACTTCACATTGGAGTAGGACACAGAAGAGTTACAAAACTTCCCCAAGGTCATTGTGAAGTCTGTCAAAAAAGAATAGAACACACATGATTGCCAGTTTCTACTTTAGCTATATAATGATTATTTCCCTGACACACAATATCTCTTTATGCATATGTCCTTAGTAATAAAAAATGGGAAAAAGAAATACATCAGATAGATGCAATGCAGTCTGCAAGCAGAACTCTCTCTAAACAATATGTCTTTCAAATTTTTCCATGAGGCATCAACATCTCTTTAAGGACTTTATCATCATTACTGACACATAATCATTCCTTGCAGGTGGAAAACATTGTGCTGAGAGATAATTGGGATAGTTATTGGATATGACTCCTCACTGGTTTTAAGGCAGTATGAAGGCATGATTGCATTCTGCTCAAAGAAAAGAATGAATATTCTCTGCATTTATGTCAGATCGAGTGATTTATGGATATTGTAAGTACTGCATTAGATTATAAGGTCTAACATTATCTGATAGGATGCAATGCAAACTTAAAATATGGATGCTTTCCCCTATGAGAGAGGAAAACCTGTTTTGGCTGTTGGAGTCACATTTCCTATTGGTTTATTTGGGTGGGGTAATTTGATCTGAACTTATGTGGGGGAAACTGTCATCTCATGGTGCCATACTCATTGTAAAGGGAACAAATATTTTGAAAACCCTTCCCAAATAAATGGGCATATTAATGAAAAAATTCTGGAGTCTGTAAATAAGCACTTTGCCAACACATTTGTGAGCAATACATCAGTCTTAGGAATCCTGTTGGTCGTGGAAAGCTTGGGGCTGGCTAAGAAAATTGCTAAAAAAGCTCAAATAAGGGTTCCTCGAATAAGGGCTTGGGCTTGAGAGTACGTGGAAGAAAAAGGGGACAGTTGGAGGGAGACACTTCTTTATCCTACAAGAACTTTTAGGGGGAAATCCCTGCCCAGGTACTTGCAGAAGGGGAAAATTTCCTACCCAGAACAAGAAAAGTAATAGCTTTACATAGCTAAGAAACATCTAAGGAAGCATTAAATTTGTTAATTCTTTGATCTCCAGTATAATAGTCACACGTGCTATGTGTGGAGGTTCAGGTGTTTCTTTTACTCCAATTGTGTCTCACCTGAAGAAGATTAAACAGGTAAAAACACGTGCACTATGTGAACAGCAGATGTGTGATATCAAGAAAATGAGGATACGTACACTTCTGTAACAAAGCTAATGTTTTGTCTTTGATTCAAAATTGGTCTGACCCAAAGCCCACTGGAATCAATGCAAGCTTCTGCATCAGCTTCAGAGGGTTTTGGGTCAAGGCCAGTATCATTCCTGTTGTTAGGGCTCATTGTTTAATTTTAGTAAAAGAAAACTGTTTAATTTCCTTTTTTAGAATAAAAATAATTACAAGACCAAATGTCAGTTGTGTCTGGTTTTTATGAAAAGCTTCTTCACTGGATACTTTGTCAGTAGAATGGTTAAGTCATGGCATATTTTTAAGATCTTGTTCAATGAAAAGGGATGCCAGAAAGTAACAGCCCCAAAATTTACATCTCATGCTATGGAAGCATCCCAGGATGGGGGGAGGAGAAAAAGTGAAGAAACTAGACATAATTTTATTGCCTAGGAGAACTTTGGCTATTGTTCTGTGCTGCTTTCATGGGATATAATGTCACTACATGCAATTCTACAGGCATTTCCCGTCATTGTTTCATATACGGAATTCCCATTGAAGTCAATAGCATGCAGCTCCATGGCAGGATATGGCTGTAAGGGCAGTGAATTTTATCCTAACGTAACAAGTCAGATGACTGCAAAGTCATCATTAATCCAGGTGATGACACCACTGGAGCTGAATTTCCTCTGAAAAAAAAAAGAAAAACATGAAGATATAGGACACCAAGTCCAGATCCCCCCTGCTGTTGCTCCACAGCTAGAGAAACACATGTGAAGTGTTTGTAACCTTCTCACTCTTCCAGCCATCTCCAAAAGCTGAAGAGGAGAAAGCAAGCTCTTCCACTATACAGGCAAAACTTCTTTGATGCCAAAATTCCAGTTCCATCTTTTCCCTAGACCAAACCAAAGCTTGCTGCCAAGACATCATGCCATATCTGCTCTATTTCACAGATATCTGACAAAGAAAACCACATGGACCTTCAAAAGACGTAACAATCATAGAGCTTTTTACTTGTTTGGGGGGGAGTTGGGGGTTTTTTATTACAGTCAGAACTTTGTTGCTGGATCATTACTACCTCCAAAAGTCTGGTTTAATTGTAGCAGTTACCATCTCAGCCTAATTCTCAAGTGATCTGCCACTTGCTCCACTGAAATTAAAGTGGTGTCCACCTATATATTTTCAGTTCTTGATTCATGTGAGTCCTTCACCATGAGATGCAGGGCAGCTATCAAGAAATAAGTCCAGAAGAAACATTCTGTTACTGGGGAGAAAACCTCAGCCAGCCGCACCTCGGACATAGACTGTTGGGAATACTGCAGGGTATCCCAAACACTGCTCATGGCCATGAATATGACTGCCTTCCTAAGTGGCCCCCAAAACCAACCATGTCTCGGCATGTTGCATTTAAGACACCAGTGTTGTGGATACGATTTCTCCAAACATTCAGTCTCACGGCTATTTTCAATTTTTCATTACTATATTGTGCCTGAGGCAATTATTAAAAAGAAATTTTGATGGAAATGTTTTTGTCAGTTTTATGAGGAATGGAAGAATGAAGGATATAGTCTCATTGTAAAAATAAAAAAAGGTGGTAACACAGCTCCTGCAAAAATGTCTGATTCTGAGATGTGAAATTTAGCATGGGTCTCTTGTGCTTAGTTTCAGGGGAAAAAATAGATTGAGTGATAATAAACAAGAGAAAAATCATTCTTGTGCATGCTTGGTAGACAAGTAGCCTGAGGAAGGGCATTTGTGATATCACCCATGATAGGGGAGAATGCTTTTTAATCTCTGGAAAGGGGATACCATGTCATATTGGTTCTTGGCAAATCTGGATTTTGTCCCCCTTTCTGCCGCTGGCCTCATGAGTGATACTGAGAAAATCACTTTTCTCTACTTTGTCTCTGCCTCCCAGCTTTAAAATCAGGAAAACATATGCTTAGCATTTTTTCTTCTTTTTTTTCTTTATTTCTTTCTTTTTTATGCTCTCTCAGGCCCCTCAATTAAGGATTCAGAAAAGAGCTAGATAGTGTTGACATTATTATTATGAATAGCCTAAACTAACATGAGAAAAAATCAGAAATTACGACTCTACAAATTTTTTTTAACACAAATTATCCAGTGTTCAGTCTCACACAAAATTGTTTTGCATAAGAGGACAGAGAAACAACAAGGTAATAAGGCTACTTTTCTTAAAGCAGTGATTGATTTAGGTTACTTCATACTAATGAAGTCCAGTTTGTATGTGTTTTATGTTTTCTCTAGTGAGATTACACAACTCCACTCTAGGAAACACAGAGGGTTGGAAACAACAAAAAAATCAAACACAACAGTTGAAGTCAAGTTTTTCAAATAGTAGGTGGTTTCATTTTATATATATATTTAAAAAATACTTAGTTGACATTTTAGGAGAAAAAATGCTGCCCCATTTAGGACTACATCCGCAGATGTGTGTGTGTGTGTATTTGTGGGCACACGTGCATCTATATACTTTAATTAATGTTTGGCTCTGCAAAGCATTTAGAAGAAATAAAAAAGAAAAAAATCTAGTCTCTTAATTGACAATATCTCATTAAGCTGAAGGATTCATTTTTTCCAAGTGCATGGCAAAAGACAAGTCAAAAAGTTTACTCAGAGCCAAGGGCAACAGGGGAGTTGCCTTTTTCAAGAAACATGGCTGTACAAAACTTGCAAAGTTTATGGAATCTCTCTGGTTTGTATTGCTTTACGAGATTTGACAGAGGAGTATTGTTTCCAGAAGTGTAACTTCTTAATGTGTTTCCCAGAATTCTGAAAATATTGTATGTAGGCAGTAGTGGTCTAAGGGTCACCTGCATCCTGCTGGAATAAACTTACCTATACATGGATAGAAGTGGGTAATGACATATAAAGATATACTCTCTTTTTTTCTTTTTTCCAATAGATTCTTAAGAATTGCACAAAGCTGTTGAGATACCAAGGACGTTTTTGGCAGATGGAGAAACATACCTTAAAATCTTTTAAGTGTCAAGCAAAACTTTCTGCTTTGTTGTTTATTAATATTTAGCAGCCAGCACAACAGCCTTCTTCCCCTGCCTCTTCATTTCACTAAATGCCTCACAGGTAGCATTCAAAGGAGGTCTGAATTTTTAATACCAACAAACTTGATCCAGAAGTCTCTTCTCAAGTAAATTATCTTGATCATTAGGACAGCTTCATGTGGTATTTCCATGGATATAAAGCACACACAACAAATATTTTAAACTGCTGCTCTCCTGTACTGGCCATGTGCAACCAATTGATTGCTTTTTTCTTTTTTTTTTTTTAATAATTAGTTCTTTTTTTTTTTTTTAATATTCTGTGAGCTGTAAAGCACTTATCATGGCTGCCACCCAGACTTTTCAATAACATTAAAACAAAGCAAAACAAAAGAGCCCTCAAATATTGACTCAGTAATCTATCTCCCTCCCTCAAGGAAAGCTCGCCTGCCATAAAATTCCAATCAGTTGCACACACACACAATTATGAAAATATGGGCCTCAAAACTTCATTCAAAAGCCTGATTACACTAAATATAGATCAACACGTAATTTCTCCTTCCTTTCTATTTTTAAATCACATTTTTGACAAACGTTGAAATTATAATGAATGGTTTAGCTTGTTTTTCTTTCTTTTTTGCATCAGAGGGTTTGTGGAAGGTTTCATGGGTTTAATAGCTATGTATTCTTTATTGCTCCTTTAAAATACTAATAAAAGTGATGAAAAGGCATGAAAAATCACCACTGATTGCATAGGAATTCACTTAAAATACGATCTTTCCTTTGCTCAGTTATCATCTGTGGTGGTGTTTCCTTACAGAAATGGTAAAGGGCTAAAAGTTCTTAATAAAAAACACATGCTTTTCTTTACCCCACCACCACACTTGAATGTATTCCCCTGAGGAAAACTACACCAGGCTAACCACTGCAAGGCAGCCTTATGGTAAATCGGATCCTTTTTTAAAAATGCATTCCCAGAAGATTCAGTTTAATACACTGTTTCTGAGAATACCTCTGTAAGATTGTCTTTTCCCTTTGATAGTCTTGCTCTTCATATTTCGAAGCAATCTCAGCTGGTGAAAGGCAGGAAGAGAAAACACCATTTTGAGACAATTAAGCACCAAAGACCAGAATTAATGTGAATTTTTTTTTTTAAAGGAGCATGTATATGTTGCATTCAATACCTTTGTTTCTATCTCTGGACATGTAAAATTCTTCACACTTAACAGAACGGAAATTGGATGATTTCCCTGGAAATGTGTAAGAGGAGGCGTTAGCAGTGTTACGGTCCAAACCTTAAAATATGACGATATTGAGAAGCTCTTATCACACTTATGGCCAGGTCTCAAATAGAATGGACCTTCTAGTTAAAAAGTGAAAAATGGGTTGTAAAGGAGTTTTTTTATTTCTGTTTTGAAAGCTGATGCTAATTTGAGAAAATATCCCCCCACATAAAATGGCAATTGCTGTGGACTCAGCAGCAGGACTTGTCCTGGAAGAAAAAAATTTTGAGGTAGATCTTCCCGTGTTGGGATCTGCCAGTGATAATCGATTCCACATAAAACAGCTTCACTTCCTTGTTCAGGAGTGGTGACGTAGCCTTGCACATAAGGGGGGCAGAGGGGGAGAAAAGGATCTTAATTCAAAGACAGAAAGAGAGCCTAGAACAAGCATTTGACCTTGCTCTGAAGGGAAAAAATAGTAAGACCTAAATGAAATTTAAAAAAAAAAAAAAAATGTGATCGGAGAAATAAGAGTATCAGATCAGCTGGGTTTCTGGCAAAGCTGCTTCCCAGAATGGTTAGAGGAACAAAATGCCTTACAATACACTCTCCCATTGTCCACCATGCAAGTAGCTTCAAAAGCACACTAGGAAGGGACTTCTTCATGAAGGTGGTAGGTACAAGGGGGGTTACTGGGTTAGGAAGAGGCTCCTTTTCTTTGTAATTTCTCTCTCAGACTGTGAGAGGTTAAAACAGTTAAGCAGTTTTCCTTCACTCTGTATTATGGCTCATTCCTACAAGCAATAAAATGAAGGAATTACTTGTAAGGGCAGAAATGTCATTATTTTTGCACTCATACTGACCCCAGCATCTAAAAATACAAAATACTGGAATTTGTGGAGCAGGTGACATTTTAAAAAAGGGCCCAGGGAAGTCTAATAGTGTAAAGGCTAAATGTACTTAGGAGGTGGAGGAACAGAAATAGAGATCTCTGCTTCTGACCTAGGCCTAACAAGATTGGCCACATAATTCATTTCAATGACTCCTTGTCTGTACAGTTTACCTCTGGGTTTAGACAGAAACATTTCTCTTTAGCATAATGGATCACAGTGTCAAGTTGCCTACCTTCTGCCTCAGAATGGGGTTAATTTTAGCCTGATCCTCATGTTGAACACACAAGGAATACATATGACTCATCAACCTTTGCCAAAAGCATAAGAAACATTTCTGAAACTCAAAGGCTATCTGCTTTTTGAAAAGATTTGGCTGCCTTGTATTAATTGAACTGAGCTTCCTTTAGGTCTCCAGCAGCCCTACAGAAGCTACACAAGAAGGTATATAAAATTTCTAAAACACTGTATCACCGTTCTGCAATCCCTTTTTTTTTCTTTTTTTCTTCCTAACAGCCTCACTATACACCCAGCCAAAATCAAGTACTTAATTCTGCTTCCACAGGGATACTGCATTATTTCTAGTGTATTAGCTAGTATTTATCCTGCAGGCTCTCATCTCTGAGCATGTTACAGCCTGGAGAATCATGCATTTGAGCAGGTGTTAAAGAATTAATGGAATGGTAAGCAAAAGATCTTTTTACTCTTCTTGACTTGAAGGTAGACATGGCTAAATACTGAATTACAGGAGTAAAATTTCAAGGAGTCTATGAGAAGTCCAGTAAGGATGGCCATGTAGTTTGAGAAAAATTAAGATATTTTTCTGTATTTCCCTGAGTTTATTTTGTTATAATCAATAAATGCCTGCTAATACTCTCTGCCCTCCACTCTAATTTCCAACTCTCATGTGTAGTCAAGCCACCTACAAAGGCATAAGCAAACTATTCAAAGGGCAGAATGGTGTAATCTTAGTAAGAGAATTTTAAGCACTTCCCATCTCAGAGGACCTAGACTTTTTTTTTTAACATTACCTTTTCAGAGCAGATTTCACCTAAGGCTAAAATCCCTGCTACACTGCAGGTCATAACAAAAAACTCATGGGCTTCACCACAGTCAGGCTTTCACTTAAGGACCCTGTACCACAATTTGGTGCTGCAAACCAGAATCGAGTCCAAAGAGCAACCTGGCATCATTTCTTGAGAGGTATCTCTTTACCTGCCACAGTAGCAGCCTGTTTTGCAGCGGGAGAGACACTTGCAGTTCCCTGTGAACATGATCCTATATTTTTGGCTGTTCTGCTTCCCCAAAGCATAATGATTCATCAGATTTAGCCAGGAGCCCTACCAAAAAGCTCCAGTCACACATCACTTTGCCATTTACTGCTACATTTACCTTGCCCTCCTTACACCAGTGTTTCGTCCCTGTGCCCACCTTCCCAGCAGAGAAACTGGGCAGACCAATGCTGGGGTGCTGCAGCTTTGGCAACATGCTTATCAAGCAGCGTCTCTCTTGCTTTTCCTACTTCAGAGAATATCAAACCCCATCTCTTCTTCTCTAGCCCCACAGGGACAACCCTTTAGTCAAAGCATGGGCATTGCTTGCTGTCAGAGCCAGCTCCCACCAAGGGCAACACCAGCTTTTTGCCACCTAGCCTCTCCGTGCCAGCTGCAGTGGGAGACCCTGGCACTGCATTGATAATTTTTTTCAGAAGCAAAAGTCAACCCCTCTGAGATGCAGAGAGCTTCCTGCTATGAATCGGCATAGTTCCATTAAATTTATGCTGAGTTACACCATTTGCAACCCTAAGTCTATCCTCTTGTGTATATGAATTATGAAACAGGTTTTAGTTACAGTATCCCACATTGATCCTCAAGTAATAAACCATACAGTATTCTCAATCTTCTTAGATGCACGTTTAGTAATACCTTATACTGTTTTTTATAGTTTTCCTACCTTCACTAATTTCATTAACTTAATGGTCAATATCTTTATGCTTATTGAAAACCTCAGGTTACAAATGGTTGTTACAGAACAACAGAACTACAAAAGACAATCATAGTATTTGATCAGAATACAACCGGCAAAAATAAAGAGGTTCTTGTTCATTCTTTAGTTATAGTTTTCAACCAGAGCACATAATCAAGCTCCAGATTTTGGATGCATGAGAAATGTGAACCCTAATTTAAAGGAAAAGTAACCTCCAGCATAATGGGACGAAACAAAAACCATAGCTCCAAACACTCCTAAAATTTGGGGGTTTCTAAATCTGGATTTGAAATTTAGGGCTTGTGCCTACTCAAATAAACTTCTATCTAAAACCATATTTCAATAAACTTCTATTTTGTGGTTTAAGCCTATTTAAGTAAGCCCTTTAAAATTAAGTTCTATTTTTAGGCCCCAAATTTATTTACAGTATCATTTTTTATGATTTTAGGATTAGCTATATCTTTATGTAAATAAGAACCTTTGTTAAGAAGATATTTCTTCCTTCCTCATCCATGACCATAATCTATGGGATGCAGCAGAAATGGTTGCATCATGTGTTTATTATTATAAATAAATCACTTATTGGCCGTGCTTCATTTTAAGAATATACAAGGAAGATGAGCATGAGAGGGTGAGAGGATTTTAGTTCCTCTTATTCCCATCATTTCTTTCTTTTCTTCCTGTCTTTGACTATTGCTAAAATTTATGATCTTTTTGCACAGTGTAAAAAACACCACCCAAAATGAAATTATCACAATTGTTTTTGTAAATATGCTTTGTGCCAGACCATTCTTTTTAGGTGTCATTCTTTTTTATCCACTGCCTTCAATGTTTACCTTTTCTTTTTTCTTCTTTCCTCATCTCTTTCCTTTCATTTTACCCAAATCTCTGCCAGTCTTTTTCCTTATGTTAGTACCCCTTTCCTCCTGTTTGGGACCAAAAAATTATGGTGAACTCAGGTGATCCTCAGAGATCAAAAGTGTGTGTGACTCTGCTAGAGTCACCTTGCAGTATTAGAGCTTTTATAGCTTCCTTCTTATCTCCCCATTAGCACTTGAGCTATACCTCTTTTTCATAAGGCTCCAGGCTCTCTCTCAGGAGAGATGAGCAAAGAAATAGATGACAGTTGCCACTTCTAGGTTTTCCAAAAGTTGGCAATCAAAGTGAGAAGTCATGAATCTACAGTACTGCTGCAATATCATTTTCTGTAGACCTAAGACATAAATTGTCATATGATTCCTTTAAGCTCCCTTACTTCATATGCTATGTTTTTGTTTTAACAAAGAAAAAGGTCCATCCTTTTTTCCATTTCAACTGAGGAGACATGACAAAAGGCAGAGTTTTCATGAACTAATTACAGTCCTTTGGAAATTGCCTTTTGTGCTAGGAAAATATTTTTTTCCTACTGATGAGAAAGTAAGCAGTATGAATAAAACGTACTATTTAAAGAAAGAGTACAGTTACATAACCTTTCCACAAAATTCAGACAATTTTTTAGCTCCACTTTGCAAGAAGAAGTATGCTACTTCCGCAGAATTATACACACAATAATCTATAAAAAGATTTCTATACAGAAAAAAATAATGGCTTTTTTCCTTTGGAAGAGAGTATTGCCTTATGTCAGTGCACATTCACCATTCAACAAAGCCATCACATTTTGCTATATTCTAGCAGCAGAACCTGCTTGCATACACTATTGTGTCCCTAGCTTGAAAATCAAGGAGAAATGTGTGCACATACTTAATGACAGACTCCAACACCTTAGGGTGCAGGTTCACAGTCATCATAAGCAGATATAGGGCCCCACTATCACCAAAACAGAGTTCTAGGTCAGAAGACAGTTACCTACACCGGAAAACTGTGATCATTATTTCATTTTTTTGTTGCTGATATGGTCTAGAAGGACCATGTGACTAGCCCTCCCAGCTCAGCACAGCATTTACCAGGACCACTGCTAGAAATTTGGTTGAAATGCAACCAAATTTGATGGCATTTAAAGAAGGTATATATGTACCAAGAGGAGTCATGTAAGTTAAAGTGTAAGTTAAATTATTTCACAAGCAAGATCTAGGCAAGGAAACATTTACTATGAACAGTGTCTCTGCAATGTATTCCCCACTTAGGGGTAGTACCAAGAAAGCAAAGGCATGAACCAGTACTCAGATAGGATAAGAACAGGGTTGAGGATTTTTCTACCTCTAAAAAATGTATGCAATGGTGTTATCTATTCTTCAGTGTTTGGCCAGTGTGTGAGAGAACCCCACACATAGTTTGTAAGCATAAAGGTGTAGCTCAGGTTTTCAGGTTCCCTCAGCAAATTCCACTAGCATGGGAAACAGACCAGCATGTGTATGGGACCCTAAAGGCATGAATTATTCACGTCATACATCTTACCTGCTATGTCCTAGAACCCCTGAGTGAGCATTTCCTTTCAAGCTGTATGTAATATGCATTGAGAAAGACCCAGTTGTTTGGATGGAGGTATCAGGTTTACATTTGTATTAGAAATATTCTTCCCCTCTCTCTCTATCTCCCCCAATGAAGTGCAACTGAGTCATTAATTCTCATTTTAATAGAAAACAGCAGGGTAATTTTTATATAAGAAAAACCAAACATCATGTGAATCATGCACAAAATCTTTTCTTTTTCCAGGAAGGGTAGAACCCTGAAAAGAATTGTTAACAAAATGTGGCATACTACTTTTGGTGCCTGCCTGCCAGCCAGACAAAAAAAGCAGCAACAACAAATAAAAAAGTCACAAAGAAGCTCCATGTTTTATCAACTATACCACTGAGCCTCTTGGCCATCACCGTAAATCTCTTCAAATTCTTGCTCCTGTTTTGATGGAAAACATTCAGTTCTATAATAATAGTACTTAGATAACCTGTACTTGACATGTCTTTGGATAGTGATGATTTTCCATACAAGATGTTTTACTGTGATAACACAGTGATTCAGACACTCTATCTTAAGGCAGCTGGTGTACAAGTGCTTGGCTCTGGGAATTTTTTTTCTCCACCGCTATTTGAATGTAAGCTGCGTGCGAAGGCCTTTCATGCCAGGCACATTTTCAAAGTATTCTCCCAGTTAATGCATTTCCATTAGAATTCCACTGTTTTTTATTTCAAGAACACAGCACTGCACCCATGGGAACTGAGCTTTTCAGGTGTTAAAGAGGATTTGTTATAAAGAAAGTGATTATAACAGGATTTAATGTAATTGAAAGTCAAGGTACAGTAGCCATACACTGTATCAGAGACAGCATTAAACTTGTTTTGTGAGTGAAGGAGTTTTGCTAAGTAAAACCTGGGGCCACAATGAATAAACCAGAGTGGAAGACCTCCTGCTGTTGTGCTCTGTTCATTAGCCAGTGCTGTCCTGACTGCTTTGCTCCCCAGAGAGGCAGGGCAAGCAGCAGAGCTGAACTCCCAGAGGCTTGTAACAGCATGAAAAAAGCCTTCGGAAATAGCAGAGGCAGCTCCCACGGATTCAGCCCATCCACGCGGGTCACCACCAGCTCTGGAAGAAGTGTTTCCAGCCACAACCCCAGGTAGGTCGCACAGATGGCCTGGCATTGCTGTGGAAAGCAATGCTTTTGTGCACTGTTGCACAGGACCAGTGTGAAAATAATTTGACTTTTCCACAAATTCACTGAATTCCTCTGTACCATCTACCCCGCTGGCAATCAAAGGAGCTGTCAAAACTCTCTGGAAGAACCCTGTTCCCCTTAATTGCTTTCCTTGCATCCTTGAAATCCTGTGGACGGACAGGCTTACAGTATCTCACATATTTAAATAACCCTTATTATCAAGTAATTGCCATTCTTCAGAATTTTCATCTTCTTTTTCCTTATCATAGCTTGCACTCTTTACTTTTGGCTTCATTCCTGCTCTCTCTCCATTTTCCAGGGGATCTTGCTTACCTCATACAGCATTTTGAACTCGCCATTTAAACATAATTTGTTTTCTCTTTCTTCCTGATTTCTTTTCAGCTGCTTCTGTGAGTGTTACAATGTCCTTAAATAACTTCTTTCTCGATTGTACATGGGTAGTAGAAGTCACTGCTATTATCTTTTATTACACTTCTTCCCTTTTTGCTATTCTTCAACATTATGCATTCAGTAACTTCTCCAGATCAGAGGTCAGGAATTTAGACTCGCTAGTCGTTGGGCACTTTTATGTCCCTAGCTGACTTGGTCAAAATATTTTTTATTTAAAAGACAAAAAAGTCTCTTTCAATAAAAATGTACTTTCAAGGAAAGAAAAATACATACTTTACAATGTTCTCCATGGCAAAGAGAATTGTTCTAAGAAGAAATCAGCTCAGATCAGACAAACTAGACTGAGGCTTTAACCAAGCTATTGCTTCAGTTTTCACTTTTCACAGGAAATCTCAAACAAAAAGCCTGACATTTTTCTTTCAGATTTCCTAGAGATATAATTGGCATTTGGAGGTCATGATGAACCTAGGTGACTGCATACATCTGCCCCTAAAAAAACAGTGACAGCTCTGTATTTTTGGTCTTCATGAATCTGGTTCTTTACACTGAACAAAGATGTTTAGAAAAATGAAACATTTTCAGGCACTATAGTGAGCGTAAGTTTCTCACAAGCTGTTCTTTCCTAACTGACGTAGAATATATGCTCAATCTTGAGTCAACCACAAATCAAACAACTTGGGGTTTGCTGCATGTATGCATATATGAACCAGCATCATAACTATCATCATACCCCACTCCTTTGCTTGTTGCCATCCCTGAAACATGGGCCCCTCAGTGGCATTGCATGGCAGCAATTGCAACAGCATGAGCAGCAATGAGGCAGCTCCAGTTTTAAGCAACATATTCCTGTATGGTTTGCTTTTCATGCGTCTCCCCTTCCACAGCTCAAAAGTTGCATGAGTGTAAAGAGCGGACATTCTGCTGTGAGCAGGCATCAGCCAAGAAAAGTAGGTTCTTGTTTCAGAAAGGAAACAAATGATGCACCATCAGCTGGGGAGGTGGAGGGCATTGGGTCAGAGGAGAGAGGGGTGGGTGTTTATTTTCAAGGCTTCCTTGCTTCTTGTCTTCCAATTCCACTTTAACATTCTCCTAGATGCAGCATGAAACTGGAAATCCCAGATTCACCATTCCCATCCTCCTCTTATTCTGATTACAGCCCGAGCAGCATCTGCAACTCTGAACCATGTCTTTTATTCCATTTCCCAAAAGTGCAGTGGCCATGAGCTCCTAGCATTCCTCGTACACAGAAGAGAAAAAGCTGTTTGCACTATTATTTCCTTTATTTCTGCCACTTCACCTCTCTTTTTTGAGATGGGATTTGTATTCTTTCTTTCTGAGGAAGAAAGAAAAAAAAACAATTGAGGAAAAACAACAAACGAGGAAGTTCATGACCAAAAAAAGTGAAATGTCACCAATAATTAGTTAAGAACACCAACCTGAGGAACCAGTTTACAACACACATGGACACACGCACAGATGCACAAAACAATTAGTGTTTCAAGCTTAAAATTCAGGACCTTTGATGAAAACGTGCAGTGGTGAGAGGATCAATTTCTGATGATGTTCTTGAAGGGCAGAAAGAGAGATAATAACTTTGATGCCGGCTCTTTGTTTAAATGACTATTGTTTGTAGTTAGCTGCTATTTAATCTCCACTACAGAGAGGAACCACTACACAGCTAAACTCTCTTCTAATGAGATCATTATTTTCTTACCACTCTTCAGAATGAATGTCATTTTACATAGCAAAACTACAGAGGCAGCGTTTTAGAACACTGCTACCTTTTATCTAACCAACATAAGAGGCACTTGAGAAAAGGACAAGGAGGGTCAAGAAGAAAATGTAAGCGGCAGAGCTTCTTTGCCTGGCAGGCAAGGGAAGGACAAAGGAAGAGGTCCATGATAACAAGACTGACCGTCATTATCAGTGGAGAGGGGTCCAAGCTGCAAAGTTCCATAAATACTTACAGCAGGTCTGGCCCAGTATATTAAAGGGATTTGTCTAGATTTAATATCAACCTTCAGGGTTTAGTCGCATTTTTAATTACCGCTAAATATTGTTTAAGACTTTGACATTTGCCAATTATTATCCATCCTGGAAAGATACCAGCAAGCTTAGCAGCGTCAGAAACCTCGCTGCTTTTGCGTACTGCCCCTTTAAAGAGAGAAATCTCTCCCTCCCAGACAAAGGGGACATGCATGCGATTTGTGCCATTTTGCATTTCATTTTAGCTGCAGACTGAGGGAGGGGAGCCGGTGCATTCTGCTACAGCGGTTTCGAACCCTCCTGCCCGCCCTGCCCCTGGGACAGATGTTGCCTGCCTTCCCCTGGAGCTCCGGCAGCACAACCCGAACTGCCCGTGCCTCAGCCACTGCAGCCCGCAGCTCAGAGAAAGGGCGGCTCTGCACGAACACACCGGATCGCTGCTCTGGGCATGGGATCCTCGAAGCAGGGAGGCAGGGAGAGAGGGAGGGTGCGCACTGTTGGAGGCAGTCACGTTTTAAATTGCTGTGAGTCGCTGCTTTGGTGCCTGCCACTCGGATCAGCCAAGCAGGGCATTCATATTCATGGGGCTGACACTCTACCTGTGCCCCTCCGCCTTGTTAATAAATGAATGGAGGAATCTGAACAGGAATTTGCAGACCAAGTAGCTGCCTAGAGCCAGCTAATCAGAAAAAGTAGTCCCAGGGAGCAGGTAGAATTTATACTGCTAGCCTTGAGCATTCAGATTCGTGAAACTGGCCCAAGGAATCATGAGAGCTACTTAAAAATCATGTGATTTTAATAAACAATTCACATGGGAATGCTTTTATTTGCCTTTGGATTTTACAGATTCCCAGGATCATGTTTATAAACTTTTAGCCAGAATTTAAGGCCCTGAAGGCTCTTGTTAAAAAGGGAAAGAGAGAAAGATCTGCATCCCACCCCCCCACCCCCCCGCAATCCCAGGAATGAGCCACATGACAACAAAAGATGTGATCTGAAATCCTACCACTTGTCAGATTTCTAAAGCCACCAGAGCAAACAATCATTTAACCTCTTTCTCTCTCTCTCCCCCTCTCCCCATATTCCTCTTTAAAACAGTGTCAGTTTTTGCATTTGTTCCTTCTGTTATTTCATTTGTTCCCCCTGTGTTTCTCTAAATCTGAAATAAGTCATCTCTTCTGCCCTTTGTTTATGGGAGAGCATGTTCGAGAAGCAAAAGAATCAATGCTCCACTCATCAAATGGAGGAGTGTTCGGCATTCATAACATGAATGGATGAAAATAAATGCCTCTGGCTGCAGTTTTCGCCCTGCTGTTCCACGCTCCGGCTCCACCAGGCCTGAATCCGAGCGGTGGAGTGGGGAAAGGGGCCTCTTTTGAGTTTTCAGTGTAACGGTCAGAGCATTCAGGCATGTGCAGACATGCCAGTCCTGGCCTGTGCTTTTTGTTTTTGTTTGTTGTTTGTTTTAACAGCTGCTAATAATTATATTATCCTGCTACAGAAGTACTTCTGGGAAATGGGGATCTTTGAAAGCACCGAAGTGATAGGAGGAAGATGCCGCTTCCCTCCCCCCACTCCCTTTCACCATGTTAGTGTTCAGATACAAACAGCATTCCTGCCTCATTCCCCTCTGAAGTTAAAAAGATTTAAATTCTTTACAAGGAAGGTCATCCTTTCGTAGCCAAAACCCTGTTTGCTTTTGCCTTTCCACTTGCTTTCAAATGAAACAAAAAACAACCCTGAGAGTGCGTACCAGCCCACTTCACCAACTCAGAAATTAAGCATAACAAGCTCAGGGGGAAAAAAAAAGAGACTGTGTTTCAGTTTATTGATGTATGTGTGTGTGTGTGCGCTCAGCACAGTGCACTTCCCAGCAGCTCTTCCACAAATGCTGTGCAGAGTGTTCCCAACGTGACCCGATGGTGAGTTAGCAAGCTCTGGGCACTCGGGCAGCAGTCACACGGTGTTCGGGACCTCGGTGTGCTCACTCAAAGGAACACTGTCAGCTGCCTTTAATAGTGTTAAATATAATTTATCGATTCTCCATTGTTTGTAATAATAACCTCCCTGAAGCTTGAGAATAATGTTTTCTTTTCCCCTGCAGATTTTGTCCTGTCAAACATTTATTTTTTTTCGTGGTGTTGCTAATAGACCTTGAAATTAACATCGCATTTATGTTTAGGATCTATACCACGATTGTTTGTGCTGGTGCACTGCACTCATCCATCAGCAAAGCCAAATAGGACAAGGAAGATGCATCTGAGCCCCTTACCACCCTGGAAAAAAATGGGTCAAATTCTGCCCTTAGACGTGAGCACAGAACTCTCATTAAGGTCAGGGCGAGGCTGGCTGCATATGTGTCACTGAGGCGGAATTTGGCTCGGTGCTTACTAGCCAACTGCTGAAGCTAGAGGGGGCATAAAACATTGGGGGGTGTTTTAATATGTCCCATTTAAACATTGGCTCTTGGGGATTTTGTTATCATTCTGTGAGATCAGGTATGTTTGACATGAAGAAAAGTATCTCTAATTACCTATGAAATTAAAATAAGCCTTAAAGTGAATTAATTGGGGTCTAAACCAAGTGACAGTATCCCTTTGAACAGTCACCTAAGAAAAATTACCAAGCTCCAAGTAAAATTGGAAGACTGGGTTTGTCAGACTTGCTTGCATTTAACAAAATGGTAGTTATTCCATTTTACATTAGCAATTAGCATTAAAAGAAATTGTAATTTATTTTTAACTTTTTTCTCCGCTTTAACAAAACTTCAATAAAAGTTATGCTGCTATCAAAAGTACATTGTGTGAGAACCTCTGTAAAACACAGTTTCAGAGTCCCATTAGCAAGCAGGAATCAGGAAATATTTTAAGGGCCCCTTGTTATACCTGCTAGTATCTCTTTCTTTCCCATGGAATATGAGAAATGAGCTGGAATGTAAACAGGGGGGAGGAGGAGAATAAGAAATGCACCAGAGTGCATTTGGGATAGCCAAATCCTATGGCTTTGCGCAAGGCCTCTGACTTATAGGGAGGGGGTTTCCATTGCTTGTAGAGAGCTGATGATGCATGGAAGGCTGACGCTGCAAAACAGCCGGCACAGGGGGAAGGGAGCAGGGGGAAGGAGTAGTATATGTAGCTTTTCACCTTTCGGTCTCTCTTCAATTCACTCTCTGCTCATGTTATGGAATTACTCAGTGCAACACAACCTGATGAAATAATCACACTTGCAAAACCTGTGTGTATCTAGAAATTGACAGAAATTCATCTTTATGTAGGGCTCCCATACAGGAAATAAAAGCTGGGTGATTTATGGCATTTTATTGCACTTCTTGGCCATTGCTAATGTTTTCTTCATTGAGAAATGGCAAAAGCTGCAATTTGGATTTTTATTGCGCAGTTCGCCAGCCTTTGCCCCAGCCCCCTTTTCTCTTTTTCCTTTCCTGGGTGAACTTGCTTTGAGTTTCGGAGATGAAAGTTTAGGGAGGCAGATGAGTGTCAAGGGGACTGAATCCAAACACAGAGCCAACAAGCATGTTGCCAGATTTTATCTACCCTCACTGAAAATACAGTATCCAGAAAAAGATGAGTGATTATAAAGGAGAGTGACTTAGCCTCTAACTTACACAAAAATTCTTGGACGGGTTTCTGGTTTTCTTTTTTAAACAAACAAAACAATGTTTCCTGGTTGGCAGTTCCCAAAGTCTTTCCCTTTTTTTCCCATTTTTTGGCACATTGCTGAAAGGTCATGCTGATGTATTTCCAAAACATGCTCATTGAGTACAGCTTTGCAAAAAATAAGAGCCCCTTTCTTTAAAGCCTGATCCTCCTCTCATTTAAGGCAGGAGACAATATTTCAGCTGTTTGCTGGGATACAGAAGTAGACCCTAATCAGAGAGTCAGACTCACTGTAGGTTTAAATATAGACTGAGTAGCACCAGCTAACTCCTAAAGCTGCTGACACCATTATACAATCCTGTTTACCATTGCTTGTGTCTGCCAGACTAGAATGGTTCAGGCTAACAATGCTCGTGGCACTTTCCAGCCTCAAGTAAAGATTTCTGACAATGAGGCAAGGGCTAAATCAGCTGTTTCTCGTGTTAAAATACTCTGGTGATGACTGCTTCAAAAGCCCTTGTTTCCCATGCACTTGGGGGAAGGAACTAAAACCCAGTATACTTTATTTCTGGGATGAGCCGTATTCCACCAAGATGTTGCCAGATGAAAATCCTTTCGAAGATTGCATTGTCCGTATGCTCAAAGGGCTGCAATTTTAAACTGTAGAGTTTGTTTAACCACTGTGCATTAGAATGCATACAGACAGGGCTGCTTAAACTAAAGGTGCACAAGCACGCTTTGCCTGCTGCTTCCAAACATTTGAGTTTGTTTGCAGGAATACTGTCTTGTAGTGTGTGCACATGTACGTAGGTGCACGTGTGCGTGTGTGTGTGTCGCTGTCGTTGTTTATTTGGCTTAGGCAAGCAGGCAGGAGGATGGGTAAATGGACAAAGAGCTTAACTAGAACTCAAGGAACTTACACTCTGTTCTTGGCACAGCATCAGGTTTCCTGCATGACCTTGTATAAGTCACTTATTCTGTCGTGCGCCTCCATCCTCCTTGCCTGTAAGAACTTTCCTTCCTTCCAGTACTGCTATATAGTTAAAATCCATTAATGAACCATGCAAGAATTGGCCGGGAGGGGCAGAGAGGAGGGGTGGGTGTTAAAGGAAAACTTTCTTAGTACTTGATTTGAAGGATCTCACTCCTTCCAGGTAACTTTAACTGAAGAATAAATAACATTATCAGTATCCACTGTTGTATTGTAGCAGTGCAAAGAGGCAATAGTCATAAATTTGGAATCTGTTGTGCTGGGTTATGGGCAAGCAAAGAATCAAAGTATGATATATTTAGCCTCAAAATTATCATCAGAAAGATTTTCATAATCAAAGTCAGCATTGCAGATCTTTGTGCCCAGCATTTGTTTTTCTAGAATTTTCATATTTAAGGGAACACAGTGTGAACTCACTGAACTCACAAACACTGAAAGTTTCAAGTACTGCTCTGATACGAAGCCTGCTGCTCTGTCCTTTAGTTGCTTTCAGTAAGGAGTGAAATCTTGCTGGCTTCTGGATCGAGCTTTTGTCTAAGGAGTTAAAGCAAACACCAGTGTGTTGCCTTTAAACTCCAGTCCTGATCCCAGTGAGTTTGCAGAGGGCTGAGAGGCTTTGAAAAGAAAGGCAGCTTTTTTGTCACCTTTGACACGCAAACATCCCAGCAAGTTACCTTGTTGTTTATTTCCACTGTACAACCCCGAACACACTGCTTTCAGGGTGCTTACCTTCCATAGCATGACCTTTCAAGCAAATATATCCCTTCAAACTTTGGAATCCAGCGAGGTAGAATTAAAATCATTGACCTTTCATTCTCCTTTCCTCTTAGTCCACCTCCCTCTCATATGCTTTCCCTTTAATAACCAAGAAGCACATCTGCAGTTTTTGCTGTAAACACTGCAAAAAGCATTAAGGTTTTTAAGGTAACCTTGGCAAAATCCAAATTAGAAAACATACTGCAGTGATTCACATTTAACCTCCAAGTTATTTCACAGCATAGCTGACAGCTTGCATTCTTCAGAACTTTGTATTGTTTGCTTTTTTTCTTTCCCTCTCTCTCTGCAAGCAACAGGACAAAGAAAAAAACACCCCCCCAAAAAAGCATAGGAATTTTTTTCTCCATTAGGGGCCTGATATGTAAAATACACATGAAGAACCAGTTCCTTTTCTGGTCACTGAACTAAAAAGAGACACATTTCTTTCAAGATTAGAATAACTGTCAAATCAACAACAACAAAAAAAAGCCTGGGTTCTTTTAGAAAAAGTTGTGTAGCTTATTACTTGATGATTTAGATCTTCAGCTTCCTCCCCTCTAGTCAGGGCCACTCAGCCAAGAAAAAACCTTCTCTGTTCAAGTCATCAAAGTACTGTCATCATTTCCTAATCCTGCTAGTGCTATCACCTTGGATCATCCTGCAGAGAAGAAGGGAGACAAAATCAGTTTGGGGAGCAGGGCAGGCGAGGTACTCCACAGCAGCACAGAGGCAGTCATTCGGGATGGCAGGCATCTGCTCAGGCTCACTGAGAGAGCAAAAAAAAGAGAAAGATGCTGCAAAGGCAAGAGGTGGGGTTCTGTTTTTCTCAGAAACGTGCTGCACTGTAGGACTGTGCCTTTTATTTTTGGCACAAATTGCTGTAGCAAATTATATAGCTTATCAGATGTGGTTTGTTAGGCTCAGTAAAGAAACCACTGCAAGGACTTGTTTTCCTTGTTGTCTGCACCCGATTATGAGATCGGCACAAATCAGATTCCTGATGTTGCACAGGAACAAGGTTGAAACTCCGTGGGCCTTGTTTTTCCTGTAACCAAATTAAGCGTGATTGGGTTACAAACCAATTCAGCTCAGTTGGGTTGATTCCCTCTCTGACTTTACACAAAAAGTAGTCTGCCTGTTCACCTCGATGCTCAGGGATTTACTGGTGGATAGGAAGCTACGTGCTAATTTCAGTCATTGCACAAGCTCACACAACTCCTCTTCAAGCAGCTGGGAGGGAGTGACGTGCCCTCGCTCCAGAGTTACATTTGGTCACTTAACTAAGTGTGAGAACCTACAGACTGCAGGATCAAATCCTGCATGCCCCTGTTTTCTTCTCAAGAGCCCAGACCAGCCCTAAAGGATGTAAACATGAATTACAGGAGCTGCAGGAGGGATTTCTGAGTACATTTATAAACAGGGTTTAGCTACAGCAACTAGGGAGCTAAATAAATAAATAAAACACACATTTTATTCAGTTCTTCTGGCTACTGGAAAAATAACCTTAAAGTAAAGGGGTGGGCAGCAAGGAGATTAACACCGCCACTTAAATCCACTTGCATCTAGAGCCACATGCAGTGCCTGTCCCACACCACTAAGGCACTGTCACCACCGAAACCTGTTTGCCCCCATGCCGGTGGTCCCTGATGAGCAGATCTACTCAGCAGTGAATGGCGGGTGCCAAAGGTAGAAAGGAACAAGAGGGAGAAGATAGGCCAAATAAAAATTCCTCAGCCACCCGTCTGTTTTCAGGGGAAGAGGGAAAATATTTCATTTTCTACCTGTAAAGAAAAATGGATTCATATCACATCCTTCCTTGATTATCCCCAGCATTATGCAATTCAATAGATTTGCTGTCTTGATTAGACAGGCAGAATAGAATTTTAATTGTGAGGTTCTGGAAGGCAAAATGGAGGGCTTTGTATAAAAAAACTAGGAGGCAGCAACATTATTGGAAGGCTGAGCTTTTTATAGTCAGTCTTTCTGCTTCATTCGACCATCTGCCTTTACTCGTGCTCTGCTGCTTGGGGTTGAGAAGTTGCTGGCTTTAAAAATGAGCCGCAAAGTTTAACCAGATAAATAAATGTGTGCAAGATCTCTCCCCACTAGAAGAACAGCCTTCAGCATTCCAGCTACATATGCTGACAAAAAGAATGTTTTAATTTTAGCATTGTTTCTACTGTTTATCAAACAGAAATTATGCATGTAGTTGCTTGCACAAGTCACAGTTAAAAGAACGTCCCTTTCATAAAGGCCTGAGAAATGCAGACTGACAAAACTATTTTACTGGAGGGCAAACAGAGAAATTATTATTTATTTTTTTAGATGCATGTATATTGGTAGGAAGGGGAGCTGGCTGGCCTAGACTAGTGTTTACAGGTCAGGGAGAAGGTAGGAGTGTCTGAGTCAGAAGGGAAAACTAATTTAAGGAATCTGGGGCTTCGTTCATGTTAGAAATCAGAGCTGCACTCAGTCCAGCACCAGGTGAAAGCAAATGTGGAGTTTCTGATACCTTAATTCTACATCAGTGATGAAATGTGCCAGTCATATTTGCTGGCTAGGCAGGTGGGCAGTAAAGCCAGAAATTTGGGTAGACAAAACAGTTTGAGTGATATGTGGTAGTCTCCACTACAGGGATTCGATTCATTTTGGGACATTATTTGTAAACAGTGATTTTCAGAAGTATAATTTTCTTCCTGTCTTTTTAATCATAAAAACACTGGAGACAGAACACATCAGTTCCACAAGTCCATACACGGATTGTCCAGAACTCAAATACACAAATTCCAGCCCAAATAATCCATACTGAGTTCTGTAGGGTACCTGATTTAACTCACTTTGAGCAGGCTCTTAAGACTTCAGTGATGTGCTTTCTCTCAGTGAAAAAATTTAAAAGTATGTTGGGTTTCTTCCAACAGAAAAAACAATTGCAACCATAAACAGTTTCAAAGGGCTGGGAGTAGGTTCCCTGCCCAGATCTAAGCTTCTCCATAAGTGAAATAATTATGAAAATGCTTGAAATACACTGTTGCTACAAGACAAGCAATTTATATTACTGGCTTGGAGTGTCAGTATTTTGTTCTTGCCTATAAAAGGGGCCTAGAGGTCCTAGTGTCTAGTTAGTCTAAACATCTAAAAACTCTGGAAGTTTAAAGTTTCTGATCTGACAAATTATGCTGGAACTCTCCTAAGACTACTCAATATATGGAGATTTCAGGAATTTCTACCTTCTTGATGGAAATATTTGCATACAACACCTTGTTACCTCTCTTTGCTGTGGTCCTGGGCAGTACAGCTGGGACTGCCTGGCACTCAAGCACTGTCCAGTAACACCATTGTTCCAGCTACCATTTCACCCCACTTCTGCAGCGACCTCTGGAGAAAGGCTTCCCTGATTTTCACACAAACTCTGCTTGGTGTCATTTCTGCATCTGCACAGGAGGTGCAGCCTCTATCTGTAATGTCACTGTTTCTACACCATTTTTCACTTTTGTAGGTTTGCAACTATGCAGACTCCTGTGAGGGGTGAAAAATCTGCACCATCACCTACTGTTAGGTGGAAACAGGAACAATTTAGGTTTTTTACAGAGATCAGATTATCCATCACATTTTACTTACGATGTTTTTCCTTATCTCAAGGAATAAATTGTTCATTCAAAGACTGTGCTCATACTTCACAGAGAGTTTTCTTTAGCGCTTGAAGAAGTGTTACAGTAAGAAGAGAGAAAGCAAACTTACAGCAAAAAAAGTAAAGAAGTAGCTATAGAAATGAAACTGTACCACCTTTAAACCTTGCCAGAACACTTGTAAATCTCATTTTAAGGCAGGCATAACAGAAAATTAGGGACTGGCTCAAGGAAATACTTAAGATGTGCCCTTATACAGCAAGACACTTAAGTATCTGATTATATTCAGTCTTGCCTTTTACCTCAGCATTTATTTATGCACTTTGCTAAGCCTGATTCTGAACAAGAAAAGCTCATCTGAATTTAAGACACTTCACTGAGAAGATCAAGATAATATTTCAACTGATTAACCAGAGTTAAGGGCTTCTCCTTCTCAGAGATATGAAGGACATCCTGATACAACTGAATTCAACAAAAACTGCAAATGCTTGCTGCCATCTCTGGAAAATGGTACCTTTTCTTAGGGATCTCAAGTGCAGCTTTCATGCCTGATGTCAGGCACCTGCATATGGAAATGCTGTTATTGTTGTGTTAAACCCTAATCAGTAGCTATTACTGCAGGGGTTAAGCAAGCGAGTTTGGAATTTGAACCTGCACAAACAAAATCCCATGCACAGAGCAATGGGCCATCTACAGCACCAAAGAAAATGTATGGTCCAGCTGTTCCATGGCCTCTCCTTTTTATGCCTCACAGAATCAGTACGGCTGTGCTTAATGATAACACATTTATCAAACTACACAGAAATACATGTTAATTTTAAAATGTATCAAATGTAAAAGAGAGAGAAAAGGAAAAAAACATTGCTGCAACCTTCTGTTTGTGGACTTTCTGAATTTCTATTCTAAACACGAGTCTAACATCATTCATGGAAATACCAGCTCAGCACTGTTGAACAGCAGTCTGTTTCTTTATATTTATTTTGCCCCCTCATATTTTCTTCCATTAAAGTTTTGCAGTGTACACAAACAAACTGCAATGAGAAAAAAAAAAGACAAAAATGGAACGCATAAAAAGGCAGGCAATAGAAACGACCTTTGCCACTCCTTTGACAGTATTTTGCACATTTCCCTGCTAGTGGCTCAGGTTTTTTTTTTTTTTACACTTTCAGGCAACCGTAGATGATAACATGAATAAAATTGTATGGTGTCTCATGAATTTAACAGAAACATTTTAGAGGCAATAATTGCTCTTTCTGGAGTGTACTTTAATTTAGAGATGGAATTCTTCCTGTGATTTAAGTAGCAGTATATTTTATACCATGTAAGGTATGCTTTTAAAACTGCCTCCTCACATACACACCTATTTGAAATGTTTGCCTTCCTACACACACACACAAACACAAATACACAAATCCATAGATAAAATGCACATACATAAAATGTGGCTAAATCCAGGTATGAAGGCAGGTATTTGTGTTTGTACAAACGCAGAAATTTCAAATTATTCTATCCCTAATGAGATCATATTTTGGTATAATGCAGAGCCACAATAAATTATAAGCAAAAGATGACAGTCAATGTTTTCCAGGAGTAGAAGTCAGGGACAAATTTTGAGTCTTTTTGGAATCACCACAAACTTCTGATTAGCAGAAATAATCCGATGCTGATTGCTTTGTGGTTTCTCTTCCTTTCAATACATGCTTAAGCAGAAGACACTCTGTGTGTAATGAAATGCTAAGGAGACAGAAACACGGCATCTACTGTCTTCAAGATTGTCTTCATCTGCCACAAAGAGGGTAGCAGCCCATTGTATTAGTTATAGTACAGACTGCAACAAACAGGTTTGTGCAGCTGATGGGCCCATTCTTTCCATCTGCCAAAACACTTTCTCTGCCTGCTACGCATGGTGCAGACAGCACTGTGTGTTTACTGCTGCTCTCCTCCAAAGTAACCATGTGAACATGCTAATGCTAGTGACCCAGTCACACTCTGCTATGGCTGGCTTAGTAACCTGGGGACTAGAAGCCAGGAATTTTATTCCTTTTTTCTTCCACTTGCTGGCTTTCCCTTTTTCCTATCCCACAAATTTAACCAAGATTTCACAAATTTTCCCACTCTGCAGCAAAAGGAAACCAGCCTTGTGTAAATTTTTCCACACACAAGTGAGGCTGGCCCATTGCACCCTAGCCTTCAGATGGGGCAGTCAGCCAGGACATAATACTTTGTGTATCCAAGTCCCTGGATGGCCATTTCCCTAGCTGCTAAATTACAGCCAGAAGACTCAAGCCTAAAGGACACTATTTGTAGTCCCTCGTACTGGAGAACAGCAACACCAGATTGTGATTGTTCCTGGAGCAGCCTTAGGACCCTGGCATCCCACATCCCTCATAAGCTGGTTGACTAGTGGGCTAATGATCTAGCTTGAAACCTTTCCTCCACTGCAAAGACATTTAATTAGTAACAAGAGGTGGAGTAGTTGGAATGGAGAGAGCAGAAGACAAAGAGCAGCAGAGTAGTCCAGTGCTTCAGACACACTCCTTACTTCATTTTCAGGAAGACAGAGAAGTAAACTCATGCCTGCTCTATCTAAGTGAGCTATGGAGACAGCTTTCTTTAACCTAAGAACCAATTCTGTTAGCCTTTTTCACATTCACCATTCTTTCAAAAAATATTCCCATTTAAGTTGGGTACCTGTAGAAGAAGTAACTGTTTAGCATGAGAATGATGGGCCAAGGCCCCCTACAACCTAGGCATAAAGGACTGGGGCTTTTTTATTTCTTTTTTCTCCTCCATGTGTCCTTCTGTGAGTCCCTCCCTGGAAATGGAAATGGTGTATTGTAATGCAGATTTCCTGCAGAATCTCACAGATCACTCTCTGCAGGGATTTCACTCTTCAGCTGAAATACTTTTCAGCCATGGTATTGTTCATTTATTCAACAGCTTTATTTTTAAACATGGAATACTATAATTGTGCATTACTAATTCCTTTCAGAAGCATTATAGTGTTTATTTTTTGATTGAGGCTTGAGGGCTCAAGATCATTTAGCTGAGTTTTGTTGGTGTCTTTTTTATTCCATTATTTATGAATTTAAAATACACTATGAAAGGATTAAAAGTAAAGTAAAAGACCTCAAAACCCCACAAGTCTTGTTTTCCTTACTTCAGTCCCAGCACCCAGTCTGTTTTCTCTTTCATGCTTTCTGCAGAGAACCATTTTCTTTAATGTAATCACTGGCTGATTGACTCTTGCCTCTGTTTTCACTTTGCTCCTATTTTTGGAGGTCACAGAAACAGCAAAGGTTTCATTTAACTTCTCATTAGAGACCACACTTCGGCCCCAAAGCACTCATGAGCCTAGAGTCAGGCAGACAAACACCATCCACCTCAGCCCAGAGCCGAGGTGTAAGACTACAACTGGGAAGTGGGAAAACCCTTGGTCCTGCCCTGAATTCACCCCCAGGAGCAGCTCTGGTCTCTGCCGTAGTGCCAAAGTGACCAGCAGATGGGTCATCTTCAGCAGTGCATTGGTCTCCCTCACAGTGGTTTCAAAAAAGTCAGATAAGTCAAAAGGAGCAACATGATGGTGATGAGCCTCTCTCTGCACAGCAGGTAAAGGGAAGATCTGTGCCCTAATATCACTAGTGCAGCTGGTACAGAGGAAAGATTTTCTGGGCAGACATTTAAGCTTTTGTTGTGCAGCTGCTTCAGAGAGATTAATCCAGTTTTTATGGAGAAAGGGGAAGACTGACCTACAGAAAACAAGATCCCTGTGGAGGAGGGAGGGGGGAAGGGTGGTATTCACTAGCTTCCCCCACCGCTGCAAACAAACTTTTGGTCTGAGCCTACTCATCTCCTCACCAAACCACAGAATTGTTAGGGCTGGAAGGGACCTCTGGAGATCATCTCCCATACAAGCTGTATGCCGTACCTGTGGTAACACTTCAGCAGCGGGAGAATACATTTGTCCAGGGCCTGTTCTTACTGAGGCAATCCATGGTAGAGCCTGGAGAAATCAGTGCTGTCTTCATAGTTCAAGCTGGCTGGCAGTACCAGACAGGATGGCTCAGGGGATCTAAAGAAAATAAGCCATGAACTACACTACTTGGTCATCAGATATTAATTCTTTTTTTGAAAAGAAACAGGAAGGTTTGTCCTTGCAATGATGACTACAGCGCACAAAATCTGCAGTCTGGCACATGGAAAAATCCTGAAGCATTAAACTGATGTTCAAGAAGTTGTTTGCACCTCACTGTGCAGAGCAAAGTTTGAGACCTGTGGACATTAATAGGTCTCAAACATGCTTAAATAGGGAAGAGTTCATCCCACTGAAAGCAAAGCATGGGATTAGGAATTTTGCTGAATCTGAGCCTCCAAACACCTGAGTTGTATTGTTGGTCTGGAACTAATGACCACAGGTATTTTTTTTTTTATCTCCAAAGTAAAAAATACCACAAATTGAAAAGGACTATTTAGACTTTGGTTAAAGAACCCCTAACAGAAATATTTGCTATGGGCTAATAACAGTTGTCTTTATACACTGATCTCTGCCTTAATTTATCTTTATACACTGAGCCCTGCCTTAAAATGTGCATGGGCAGTTTCCATTGATGCATGTAAACATAAATTATTTAATAAAGAATAATTGATTTAGAATTGTAAAAAATCAGCAGCCTTGCAGAGAAAAGGGACAGCAGTAGACAGATACATTTTAAGTACTAATGACTCTGCCTTATGAGAGTAGCTTTACCCAGTGTATAATGCATGAGTGGTAAAATAGGTCAAACCCTGGAAGCATCCACATCTTTGAAATCATTATGAATACAATGGTTTTACTGCATCAACAATTGCATAAGAGCTCCTAAGCAAAGGCGCATGTGGAATGCAAAACATAATGAAAATCCTTGCTCTTGTGTTGCAGATTAGAGAGCTACTACAGATTTTGGATCCTTTCCCAATTTTAATACAGTTACTTTCCTGTGGCCAGTGCTTCTACGTTTTCATTTTTGTGTGTGACAGGAATTTGCTCCTTTGTTCTTTTTGTACAGTTCATAAGATTTAAGCTGTTTGTGGTACACAAAATTTGGCATACTAGCAATGACAGTCATTTTTATTCAAAGAAAAGTTTGGCCATCCCGTTTGCATTCTGCTAGAGCTCGCAGGGACGGGGGAGGGCTTCATCCCATTACATCCCATCCCCCACAAACAGGGGAAGCTAGATGACTGCCTACCCACCACTGCAGCTAAAGTTATGTCAGTGCCAGGTAATGAAAAGGCTTTGTTACTTAACAGGCAAATAATAGAGAGCCTTTGTGCAGGGAAAATTACAGTGGTTTGGATATTCCCGGATTAACTCTTGGGATGAACATTCGTCTCAGTATATCACTAATAAATATATATTAGCACCATGTCTCTCTCTATTTTATACTCTGGTCATCTTGGTCATACTACTCATAGGTTTACCTGGGGCTGATTATGAAGTACGGGCTTCGATGCCCTTTGCCCATCCTTGCTGTATGACTGTAACATAGCAATCAGATCTTCCTGCATTTCACCTTCCATCAATCTGTCTTCTGATAAAGCAGCAATAAGGTCGCAGAGCTTGCTGGCTGCTGGGAAGAGCAACTGGCAAATATTTGTACAGCATTTTGAAGAAGCAGGACCTGACTCATTGCGGCATTACTTCAGTTTTGACATCAGTATTAACCACTAAGATTCGTGTCACTATCATCTGAAAAAAAAACAGCTGCTGAGAAGCAAGCCTGTGGAGGACCATGTGCAATTGCTACTGTTGTTGCACTATTTCTTACCTGTTATTTTTGCTGAGTTACCATTTGTTTGAGCCAGTTCACCATACAAGTCTATGTGGGGTTTCTGAGAACAAGGGCATTGATGGGTACCTGGAGATGCCTGGACAGTGGAGCAGGAATCACCTCTGCCTGGACCTCTTGCTAGTGTGAAAAGACTCCACGTCAAAGACTGGTTTCAATGGAAAGAAGAAAAGTGCTGAAATCATTTCAGGAGCCCTAACTACTGATCACAAATATGTGCTGCATGTCATACCTTCATAATTTATGTTTGTGGAAATCAACAGAAGCCCAACACTTGGCTGTATATGCAGCCCCTTATTTCATAGGGTGACCCATAGATGCAGGCTGTGACATTTTTCCCAGTACTGTTACCCTTGACTTGAGGTCTGACTACAGAGTTCTTAATGAAAATTAGGAGGCACAAGGTCCAAATATTTATCTTATACTTACAAGCAGTATTATTTAAAGTAAATTAGGCTACCTGACAGCTGTTTTTAGTCAGAGGGCTACAAAATAGCCCTCTCTGAAGCAAAAGAAAGACACAAAAGTTTATAGAGGGAAATGAAAAGTGAGAAAGTACTGCTATTATTATGGAATAAGAGTGCTGCAAAATTGCAGTGAAAATTGGAAATCCATAATTTTATTGCCAAACCTGGTTTTGCCTACAATAATAGTCATGAACAGTGGAGATGGAAAAAAAGACCCATTAGGTCATTTTTCCTGTCTTCTTGTTAATTAAGAGTGTCTCCTTGCAAGGATTTTGACTGTTTTGTTCATTTTAAAAATAACTAAAGCAATGAGGGTTCAACTTGTTCCCTTGGGAGACCATTCAGCAGACTAACAGACCTCACTGCTATGAAATTTTTCCTCATTATCAGCATGGATTTTTCTTTGTTCACTTTCATCCCCTTATTTCTAGTTATACTTGGTTGGACTATTTCTGTATTACATCAAATTCCATCATTTCATTTCACTTCACATACATATTTCTTTCCCAAGGCAGATACTGGGCTAAATCTGAGCTCCAGTGAAGAAACTGGATGTAAACTCAGAGTAGCGATTGGCTATAATAGGTCCTATTTTTACTACATATTGAGCACACAAAGAGAATTACCTCTAAATTCTGAATGGGAAATCTGAAAATCAATTTTTTTCTTCAGGGATTCTTTTTTTTTTTTTTCCCAAGTATACGGCTGCCTGCTTCTCAAATCCACTTAAGCACTTAAAAAGCAGCTTACAGACACCAGATTCTTCCTCTCCAAGAAAACTGAACTGACATGCTGGAGCTGCAAATCACATAGTAGTTCACATTTAAAGGGAAGGAATGTCTTTTATTTACTACAGGACCAGTACCAGGCATATCTTTGCTCAAATAGTTAGCAAAGGGTGAATGTGTTCTCTGCAAAAGGTCACAACAGGGTATGTACCACTTAAGTGTCAATTACGCTCTATTTATACCTCCCTATGAAACTTTCCCTAATTGGGAGATTCCGAGAATTTTTCTCCATTTAGCTATATTTTGGATATTTCACTCTCTCTGGGACAAGGCATTTGTAGAAGAGCCAATTAAATATTATCGATGATGATGTGAAGTAGACAGTGTAGCAAGAGAAAACTGTGTAGGCACTTAAATAATATTGTTAACTCGTCCTATGCATGTTGCCCCTCTTCGTTTTCACCCATTCTTAGGTATCTAACACCTTTAACATCCAATTGCCCATAAAGAAAATGAAAGCTTTATTGAAGAATGTTTTTCTTTTACCTCAGGAAACAGTGAGGAAAACACATGAATAAAAATACAAGTTTTCCAACCAGTGTTAAGCAGGGAAAATGTGCAAACAAACTGCCAGCAAACAAATGAATAAACACATTTCAGAAGCTTATTGTTAACTTTAAATTGAGCTAATGAAATTATAAATATGTTTCCCACTGTTTCTCTGAGAGATTTATCCTTTTCTTTGAAACGCATTCTCCATAAAAGGATATTGGTCTCGCTATGTCACCTTCTTTCAAGCTGACAACTATTCTCAAGAGGGAAAAAGAAAAAATAGGACAAAATATTCATGTCTGTAGCCAGACTCCTAAACTTGTGGCCAGGTACCCTAAAGAGAAAGTAAAATTTATGTAGAAGATCAATCATAGAATCATAGAATAGTTTGGGTAGGAAGGAACCATAAAGACCATCTAGTTTCAATCCCCTGCCATGGGCAGCAACACCTTCTACTAGATCAGGTTGTTCACAGACCCATCCAACCTGGCCTTGAACACTTGCAGGGATGGGGCACCCACTTCCTCTCTGGGCAACCTCTTCCAGTTCCTCACTATTCTCTAAGTGAAGAATTTCTTCCTAACATCTAATCTAAATCTCTCCTCCTTTAGTTTAAAACTGTTCCCCCTTGTCCTGTCTCTATCTGCCTGTGTAAAAAGTCATTCTCCCTCTATTTTACAAGCCCCCTTAAAGTACTAGAAGGCCGCAATAAGGTTTCCCCAGAGCCTTTTGCCGTGCTTCTGGTTAGCAAGCCATTGTTTTTTCCGTGTTGCTAACTTTCAGGGGGGGGATTAACTGTCAAAATATTTTCCTAGATCCTTGCTTCCTGTTTCTGGCTAACTCCTCCCTTTTATGTTTTGCAGTTCATATAAATAAAACACTGATTTGTAAACTACAAGTCCCTGTGAAAATAAGGACTGTCCCTTGTTCTTGTGACAATAAATTCATTCTGCTCAACTTTGCCTACATTACACACATTCTGGGATGAAAGAAGCCTCTGGGTCTAGTCAGCAGCATTGCAGTGAAAAGAATGTGTGGATTACAGGTGGTAAAAAATCAAAGTGAAAATAAAGAAATGATTAAAACTACATTAAAGCACAAGGGTATATCAAGAGAGAAAATGCCCAATGCATTCTGGAGAATGATACAGTGCACCTGTGAATTTCTTAGGCTTGCTGTGTATATGGCAGACCCTCAAAATTAGCCAGTGTGAAAAATGTTCTTGTGGTTTCACTTCCTCTGCAGGGTTTTGGGTTAGGGTTTTGTCTTGTGGTTTTGCCTTTTGAGGGTGTTGTTTTTTCCCTCTTTAAGCAATGAAAAATGCAAGAGAAAGAAATTTACCAGATCAAGCCCTCAAAGAGCAGGTTTACTATCCTCCACACACACTCTCACCCTGTGTTTGTCACCATTTCCTAGCTCTATTACTGTACAAATCAATCTGCTTTATCATTCTCTCCTGAGATCATGGTTCACAGCCTGGGATCTGTTTTAGAATATGTTTAACTATTATATAATACATTCATGCTTTATCAGTTTATTTCTAAAGCAAGTTCAGGGAACTGATGGTGGTAAAACTCACAGCAGTCTTTAGGTCTTCTAGATATACCCTCTACAGTGCTGGGCTACAGAGAAGGAAAGCTCTGCCACTCATTAACTTAGTGCTTGATGTCCTAAACAACAGTGTGAGCCAGAAGTGCCTGCAAGGGTTGCTCTCAATGTAAAGCACTCCATTCCTCAAAGACCAAATGATGGGCAGCACTTTCTCCAGGCAAGGGACTCAGGGAAAAAAAAAGCCCAGATGCTGCAGCTCAGACTGTGATGAAGTTTTACCTTTGTCCTACTCTTGTGTGACTGAGAGTAGGGAGCTTTAGAGTATATTCTTAGAGGCATGTTTTCCCTGGTACTTGGATGTTCCCAGTATTCCTTTGGACCTTTTAGGAATCCTCACATCAAAATATGTGTAGTGGTTGAGACTGCTGACACTGGAAAATGCAGGAGGGCTCCCTGGGACCATGATTCTCTCCAGCCTGCAGCACAGAAAACTTAGGTGACTTCCTAGCTCTCAGGGAGATTAGTTTGAAACTGCATGAAACAAATCATTCCACAAAATAATTTCCACAGTCAAAAGTTGGTGATATTAGTCCATAAATCAAACTTATATTGCATTCAGTGCCTCTACTCTGCTTTTCTCCTTGAAGACATGCAAGCAAACCCAGGTTTCCTTACTCCAAACAGTAAATACCAGCCATTGCCATCTAAATTAATTTGAGACATCTGTTTGGTTGCAGTTGTACCAGGCGATGAAAGTGAAGTTGTTGTGATCATCAGATCCTTCGATTCTGAAAGTACAGTCAAGTCAAATATTTAGATTTGCTTCTGGTAAGCACTAATGTTTTCGAGGAGTCCCACAGATAGGCTTGGCAGTCTTCCTTTCACTCCAGAAAGGATTTTGTGTCATCAGTTACACCCTAAAACACAGAGGCTCGCAGGAGCAATGCAAACTGACCTTCGCAATAATGTTGCTGACGTAAGGCAGCAGTATATATGGATTTATACAATGTCTTGACCAAATCTATACCAGTATGACTATAGTTTCAGCTTTTCAGCAGATTAAGACAGTAGTAACAAAAAAATTAAGTTCATAAAACACTACAGTATGTTCTTAGCAAGATTCTAACAAAATCTGGTGAAATACCAAAGAGATCAGTCTTATTTTATTCTTGGACAAACTAACAGGTTAGGTGGCTTGAATTCACCATATAAGAAAGTCTTGTCTTACTAACTATCTGACCAGCCCTTCCTCCCAGGACTTCCTCTAGGGCAGCTCCAGCAAACGTATCTGTAGTTCCCAGTGCAAACTAGTACAGACAAGTTCACAGCAGGTTCCTGAACAGTTTTGTCTAAAGCTACTCAGCCATTCCACGCAGCAAATCAGCTTCTATCTTAGAACTCCTGCTTTTGCTGTGACCAGAGGGGCTGCTAGCAATGGGGAGGGATAGGGACAATTTTCAGGAAAAAGAAAAAAAAAAGAAAAAAATAGGAAAACCTTTATGAAGGCAAGGGCATGGAAGCGACGATTCAAACCAAGCAGCTCCAAAGTGCTATTACTAATTTCAGAATCCTCTAAAAGTGTGAATAAAAGCATGAATTCAAATTAATCAATTGTCTTTTAAAGTCACTGAGGTAGCACTCTGACTATTACCTGTGCTTTTAGAGTGCATCTCAAATGTGTCATTCAGACTTCTCAAGACAAGAAAGATACGAATGAATCACCTTGTTACAAATTAATCAACCTGGGATTAGAGCTAAAAATTTCAAAAGCACCTTAAAATGACTTAGAAATCTAATTCCCATTTTCAGAATTGACTTAGGCAGTTACATCCTGACTCTAGTCAAAAGTCAATGGGATGATAACTCCTAAATCACTCCAATACATCCAGAAATGTTACCGACTTCTATATGTAACACAACACCAAGCACCTCTGTAGTCCTGTTTGCCCTTCAGTGGGCTTCCCAGGCTTCTGCTTTTCCATCCCTGCTTTCAGTCCACATTTACCATATGTTGTGCCTTCATTTTCATTAAACATTTTGAAAGATGGAGGTTTCAAACAGTGAGCTACTCATTCATTCATCTTTCCACACAGAAACCTAGCATCAGTAAAACACCAGTTTCGGACATTATTTTTAACTAGTGAGGAAGCAATATTTTTCCCGACATCAACAGCAAAAATCCATCTGCCCATTTGTATGTTTTACAAGATGATACAGCATGTACTACTGTCACATCTTAGACTAAGCATATATTTTGATCTTCTTCCAGTTGCATTCCTTTTTCATAAGTTAATGGGCATTCATAGGATGGACAAAGTTTCATTTGAGTCCTAAAGAAATAAAGCAATAGTTGAACTATCTGGATGGTACTGCTCTTTCACTGACAGATTATGATAAAGTCCCTTTTTTCCCTTGGGGCATCAGAAATATCTTTTAATTTCTCCATCTCTGTCCCCTTCCACCCTGTGTCAGTCTTGTCCATTGTATCTGCAACATTATGTTGGGAGCACTTCTATCATAAATGTCCGATTCCACTATGGCAGAAGCTATAAAAAATAAACTAAGGAATACGCATGTCTAGATTACACCTATTCAGAGGTGTATACAAACATAATATCTTGCTCTCTGGTACAAAAAAGATGAACTTGCCAGTGCTAGTGAATGACCAGTTAGAAAAAGGAATTAAGATAAGGCAGGGAAGTGGTGAACAAAAGCAAAAATCACATTCAGATCCGAAGGAAAATGATATTCACAGTAAGTCAGCAGTCACCCTGGCTTTCAGCTCTTTTTATGATTTCTCTTCCCCGCCCCCACTCACCTCCTGCTTTTTTTATTGCTTACTTCTTAGTTCTTTTGCCCAAGACTCTGTATTTTTCACTCTTTTGTCATCTTCCCTAGACAAAAGCACAGGACTTGGGGAAAAGGATCAGGGAAAGGGAAATTCCTATCCTGACATTTATTTCTTCAGTGACCTTAACAAAGTCACCTAATTTATTGTTTCCCTTACTGTAACAAAATGGGCAGGAATGAAAAATGAAGACTTTTTCTAACAGCCACAACTGCTTTGTGATCCAGCCCTGTCATCTGAGTCTGCTCTGAAGCCCCAGACTAAGTTAGCACAGACTCGAGCTGTAATTGTTATCAGCAATGCCTTGTCTCTCCCCTAGCCACACTTTCTATGGTGGTCAATACCTGTTCAGCAGCCGGTCATGGTGGGAGAATAGCAATCACCAGAATAAATGCTATGCCCTTTCTCCCAAGCCTGTTGCATCTCAATAAACTTCGCAGCGTCTCCAGCAAAGGGGGAATTCAAAAGGGTGGTCCCAAATCAGGACGCTGAAGGGCTTTGCATTCAGAATAAGACACTATGGGAGTATCATGATGACAGCTGCACTTACATCACTGAAAATAATTATTCTGATCCATGAACACAAGCTAAGCTGTAAGAATGGTCTTGTAAGCAAGGTCTGTTTTAATAGAAACATAAGTATTATGCATTACAGTCTATTATAAATTGGTTGTAATTTTCTCCTGACACTCTGTGAATTAAACTAGTTAGGATACAAAAAAAAAAATAACAAATGCCACAAAGCAGAAAGCAAGCTCAGTGTCTGAAGGTTAATGATTGCTCATGAAAGCTACAGAAATAAATTATCTGCCTAGGGACACTGTCACATGATCGGCACAAAAGCTGCAACAGCCGAAAATGTTTATGTAGAGAAAAAAACACTGTCAGCATCACAGTGCCCTTCCCCCACCGCCGGAGCGGAGTCCCGAGCCAAACAGCTGCTCCTGACTGCTTACATTAAACTAATTTGTGCTGCAACATTGCAGCTGCTTAATTTTTAGACTGAACTTTATCACCAAGAAGTGTTACAATAACAAGTGATCCAGCCCCATCTCTGAAGAAATAGCAAGTTCCTCAACAACAAAGGCAGCTTAAGGTGCCGAAATTCAAGAAAGAAGTAAGAAGACAATGACCAAAACAGTATTTTAAATCTTAATGACCTACTCCTACTGAGAAAGGGCTTGAAAGATGGGTTGGCTTCTAAATTAATTGGGGGAATTAGACTGGGGGAGTCAGACTATGCCCCTAAGCGGACAGGGGTTGTCCCACCCCAACACCAGGGGCCAATGACTGAGATCCATGGCATAGGTTTATGGAGCAGCAAGGTGGAAGCAAGATGAGGTGCTGGCTCTTCAGAGGGTCACTCACCCACCCCAGCCCAGGAGCTGGCCTCCCCATAACCTATGAGATTGCACTTCAGAGCCCCATCACCTGCACCCCCTTCCCTGCAGCCTTGCCCCTTCTCTTCTCCGTGCTCCCACTGGTTTGGGGTTTGGTGTCCTGGAGCACTTCTTGCCCATCTTTTCAGCCACAGATTCACCGGTGTCTCCTTAAAACACTTATTGCACTCAACATGTAAAAAGAAAAAGTTTAAAAAAAAAAGGGGGGAAACTCTAGCTCATTCATATCCCAACAGCTTGAAAGCCCTGACCTCCCCCTCACCCCTCCCGCTGCCTCCCCCCACCCCAATCCGAAAAAATGCGTCCTAAGGCACTGGCACCGGAGGAAGTGTTTACAGAGAGTGGTGCGCCTTGGGTAACGCAAGTGCAGCTCTTACAAAATGTCACATGTTGTTCCTCCCCTTTTCCTCTGAATTATTTTCCTCTGTTAACATGCAGGGCTTCGTCTTTTGCTGAAACAGACACTGACCTGAACTGGTGGTGATTCCTGCCAAATATGCAGGCACTGTTTTGCTACATGTTGGAATTCGGCGAAGTCCATGTGTCAGGCATTTGCTTGCGCTCAGGAAACGCCAGTGCTCAGACCAAAGGCCTCCCCGCCCCCTCCCACCCCCAGTGCTTGGAACGCACAGAAACTTTTCAGTTTTTAATTAGTTTTAATATGATTAATGTTTTTAGCTGCATATCTTGTTACATCCAGTATGCTTGTAAAAAATTTTAAAAATTTAAACAAAAAGAAAAAGGGAAAAGGACCATTTAAATGCACTGGTCTTAGTTATTAAGAAAAACAAATGGAGATGGGGAAAAGAAAACCCACAACCCACCGAGAGAGCAATTATACAGTTAAACAAAAAGCTGTAGTTGCTCGCAGTGGTAACCAGCTTGCAGATGGACTGCTGTTTGCCTGCGTGCCTCTCTGTGCCTGGGGAGGAAGAGAGGCACAGGCAATTGGTAATGCAAAAAAAGGGGTACTCCAACAGTACACCCCACCTTTCCCAGCCTTCCAAAGACCAGCTAGAAGGAGGAGATGCTGAATGAAATGATGGCTCCTTTCTGTTCGACTTAAAAGCATAAAATAAATGCAGAATCCCGGGGGGGGGGGGTGTCTTTGGTTTTTATCAAAATAACATTAGTCAGATTTTTACCCAACAGCAGGAGCTGATGGTATCTGGAGTCCATTTTATTGCACCCCAAATGTGTAAGAATAGGGGTGACTGGATAAACAGGCCCCAGGGGCTTCTGACTGCTATTCATGGAGCAAAGCTGCAAATGGAAAAAATATTTTAAGAAGAAAAAATTGGGGTAAAGGAAGGAATAGCAAAGTCCCTTGCATCTTTACCAGATCTTCCCCTCAAGTTTGGCCTTTAAACCTTTAAAACTTTATGGATATCTTAAAAGAACACCTCTGAAAGAAAAATGTGAGGGATAAGACCCAGCTGCAAAACTGGAACTCATCTGTACAACGCACAAGAGCTGTGTGAGGGAATAATTGCAAGTGAGTTAAAGAAAAAAGAAGGAAAGCCTGTTAAGGAGTGTTTGGATCAGGAGTTTTAGGGAAAACAGGGGTACTGGAAAAGGAGGCTACCTCAGGTCCAGAGGGTCTATGGCAGAATACAGAAGTACAAGAAAACAAAAGGAGGAATCAAAAGGAAGCAGCAGCACGCTGAGAGGAATATAGGTAGAGATTTACTTATCAAATAGTACTCTCTTAAGTGAAGGTGCTTAAATACGCAGTGGGACTAAAAGCAAATATGGAGATTCAAGGACATCTTGCAAAAAAATGGAATTTTCTCTCTGAAATTTCAGAGTCAAGAACACCTTTCCAGTTTACCAAAAAAAAACAAAAACAAAAAAAAACCACAAAAAACCCAAACACCCCACATAAATCTGTTAAAAGTGGTCCTGTTTATAAAGCTCACAGTAAGCACAGCCCCCTTGTGCAGTGCCAGCAGAGTGGGGAAAGGCAAGAGGTTCTCCCCCTCCAGCCAGGTGGGCCCACGGGGCAGCTCTGCACTCTCTTGCCCATGTCCGTGCCAGGTGCTTCAGCCAGTGCATTATTCCAGTGAAAACGCTGGTGTACCCCTGCCACCCTAATTCTCCCCTAATACCTAGAAACATTCCCAGCCAAATCCAGGTGAAAACTAAGCATGTGCCTACTAAAAGATTTGGTTTCACTGAATCAACATTTTCTGATATTCTTCAGGAAAATCTCAGTCCAGCATAATATTCATGAGAACAATGAATACTCAGCCAGGTCTACACAGCCTGAGCACACATACACACCTGTGTGATTCACTTATGATTATCCTGACTGACCTCTGATTCATTCCTTTACCCTTCTTCCTCCAGATGCATTTGCACACTGACAAACCATTTTCTTTTTAAATCAATCGGCCAGGAGAAATGTTTCCTCTATCTGCAGAAATTCCTACACTCACCATTCAATAAATTTACCCAGCTGTCTTTGTAGAGTGACATGGCAAAATAGTACATTCAGTTAAAACCACGTGAGAAATTAACTGTGTTAAAAAAATACCTTTATCAAGGATCTTTGACCTCTGAACATTAATCCTGCTCTCTGGGACTAATTTTAATCTTTTAGGATAATAAGAAGTTCCAAAAATCTTTGATTTTCTGCCTCCACAAATTACTTCTAAGGGCAAAGGCAGACAATATATGTATGTATTTATACCAGAGAAATTGTGTATTAATAAAAATCATAACTTAGAGCCTGAAATTTTTCCAGCCTTGTAAAGTAGTAAAGGTAACTGAAAGGAGAAACCCTTTCTTTCCCAAGAGGTCCTTGTGATTGCATTTAGCTCTTAAAACTTCTTGAAATATCAAATTTCGCACTCACAATATTTTAAAGTTATTTTTTATGGCTGCCTCAAAGGCTTTGGATAGATATACAGGTGGAAAGTACCAGAGTTTACGAGCAGAAAGTAAAATTTTTTTCCAATTTTTTAATATAACTGCTTTGAAAATATTTTTTCTGTTAGCACAATACATGCATCATATTTCATATACAAAGTGCAAAGGTACAGGGTACTGTTCATACCAGCAAGAGATGACCCACTATATTTTAACCATTAATAATGTGACTGTCCCAAATTCACACTGAAAAAACACCTATCATGATATAATGTATTCTCTTTATGTACGTATACAAAAAATATACAACTGTACTCTTCACTGTCTAAAACTGACAATTATTTTTCCATTTAGCTCCTGCACAAAGTGTACCACATTTATTTTAATTTCTAGCAAGAATATATGGCTTCTTTTTCTAATCATAACATAAGCTGAAGCAGTTAATAAGGTATGCATTAATTTCTATTTCAGAGCATTGATGCTCATAGTTACAATACTTGCATGTATTGTTATCACAACACATTATTGGCATGGATTTTTTTAAAGACAAAATAAGAACTAATGTATATGAAGCTCTTACACTCTAAACCCCTTGTTTTACACAGCACTGAATTTTAGCAAAAAATTTTGTGTTCAAGCTACTTCAAAATGTTTAGGGATAATGAGGTATTAGGATTTTGACCAGCTCTTGGTTTTTCTTTCTCTCTTGAAAGAAAAAAGTATTAAGGAATACAATCCTCAACACCTAACCCTTTGAATTAGATTAAGCCTTTCAGCCACAGCTGTCTCTCTAGCAGAAGCAAGTTTGCTTAATAGTCAAAAATATTTCCTGGGTCATTTCTGCAACATACAACTTTGAAGGGAGGATGGCTCACATTACTTGTTCCATCACTACCTCCCTACCTAAGGCAGGTCCATTCCCTGAGGCAGACCATACGGGATAACTGGAGGTCTAGCCAACCCATTCACATTGCAGTAAAGATGCTTAGGTCCAGATTCTTCCCTCTGCATTTCTGCACTTCATCTAAGCTTATTTTCACAAGCTCCAAAATTACTCAGTTCTTGTATCTGTTGTCTATAGTCAGTGGAGAAAGACGAATAGCTTCAATGTGCAACCCAGCCCACATAAACCAGACTTAAAATCCTTTTAGATTTGCCCATATCTCTCCCTTGACTGCAGAGAGAATCAAAAAAAAACTAAGCACCTGAATTTACATAGATATAATCTCTGCCTTTAAGAAAATTTCATTGGAAAGAAACCTTTGATGAAAAATGGAAGTGAACTTTTACGAGAATGTTATTATGATTTTGGTCGTGTTATCCAGATCAGCTCTGATTAAAACAAAAAACTTCATCTTTAGTCAGAAGCTTTGAGCTGTCAGCAACAGGATGTCATAGGACTTCCTTAAGAACCCACTTCAATAAATCATGCAGCCGTTATAAGCTGTGTTTTGAGAACTCAAGGTGTTGCTTGTTGGAGGAACATTTCCATGGACGACTCAGAAGGTAAAAAGGTGTTGCAAGGTGAAGATCTGAAATAAATAGGCCTATTTGCCTTATCAGCAGGAAAAACACAAATGAGGGGACATGTGCTGCAGCTTTTCTGACTAGCCAGAACTAGGCAAGGTGTCTAGCAAGCACCATCCACCAAGGACTATAATTTCTCCCTTCACCAAGCACCTTATTTTATGAGTATGTTGGAGTTGAGGGATTTCTAAACTGATTCTTAAAATACCCCTGTAGGAAGTGCACTGAAGTATAGCACCCAACAATGTCCTTCGAGACCATGCAAGAAGGAAGAAAAAGCACCTCAGGGCAACCATTTTCACATTTGCTTTGTGCTAGGGTGGTTCAGCTGGGTGAACCATGTAAAGCTATGCCTGAAAGAATATCTGTTGAACACGCCATTTACCCATACTCTATCAATAACCTCCAGCTGCAAAACTGAAAATGAGACATGCTTGGACAGCTGGCAAGATTTTCAGAGTAATGCCATCAATTCTGGAGCAACATGAGCCCCACATCATTACCTCTGCAGTTGACAAAATACCTCTTCCTAGCAGTCCTTCATGGAGCATTATTAACTGCCCAGGTAATGCAGTGAATCAGCAGTGGCTTTCACTAGTTAGAAAAGATAAATGTCCAAACTGATTGTGCCCCCCAAATGGTCCCAATAAGCCCAGAAACCCTGGAGACAGCGAATGACCAAAACTGAAGGAGTGATGATACTGGATGTGATTTCTGAGATAGTTATATGTTAATTCCCCTTGCCATTCTGAATGTAGTAATTGAAAATTACTAATTGCAGAGATGAACTGTCAGATATTTTCAAAGGGTTTTTTCATCACCGTAGTTTCTATAGAAAGACAGCCTTAGACACGTGAAAATTTCTTTGCTGAAGGGGACCTTTGATTCAAAAGCGGGGGAAAGATTCAAAATGGGGAAGGGGGATGTTTTTAAAAAGTCAAAGAATATTTCTCATATATGTGAGATTTTAATCCCCTAAAATGTAATTGTAGAATAATTTCAAGACAGAAAACCTATTAAACCCCCAACATTTTATATTTCTTAAATAAATGTCTGCAGTCTTGGGGGCATAATAAGGACATGGAGCATAAACAACAAAGTGAATAAGAAAAACAAGAGATCTCTCTCCTTGTCTAAAAATTCAGGAAATCACAATGAATCTTTAAAATAAAGAGTACAAAAAGAGGAAATTAACTTCAGAACAGTCTCACACTGAATCTAATCACTGTTGGAACTAGCTGTTAAGAAGAAAGGGATCATTAATTGCTTTTTACAATTTTTTCTGCTAACATTTTTGACCAAAAGCTGAAGCTGATGCTCAAAATATTTCTGAGAGCAATCTCTAAAAAACCAAATGTTAAACCTTGAAAGGATCCCTTTTTATGCTTTATCATTTAAATTAGAAAGCACTTATATCACAGTCCTAGGACTGTGATAAGACAAATCATATATTTAATTTTATAAGTGTGTGAAGATTAGAAGCTACCTGGCAAAATGTCATTTTTTTTCAGAAATGTTGACTCATCAAAACTGAAGTTAAGCAATGTCAGTTTGGTTACAAAGAAAAGGAAATGTTGGCAACTCTCCCAACTCAAAGAACCTATAGCAAAAAAATGCTTGAAGATCTGATTCCATGTTTTGTTTCATTGTTATAAAACTTTTTATTAGGGTTTTTTAATTAGCATATATTACACTAAGTTCTTAAAATCAAAACTGTACTGTCAGAACTTCCCTGCTATTGATTTTGGCACAAGCTCATTTACATTCAGGTCTGTCTAGTTCAATGAAATGTAGACACATAACTTAAAAAGAGAATTTCAAAAAGAGGACAGTGTCTTTAGAAGACATAATTTGCAAAAGCAAAACATAATGAACAGATCTGACCACAGACAATGTGAAAACCTCAGCAGAATTTAGAGAAGAGAAAGTGCTTTTCAACCTAGAAAAATTCACCTGAGTCTGAAGTCCCATTTTCCAGCTCTGTCCAATCCCTCACTTCCAGCCCCATTCTTCACCTGTCTTGCTCACACCTCCCCTAAATATGTATCCTGAGGAATGAGTCTGCACACAAGCTGTTACTGCAGAGCAACTGGTATCTAGGAACAGAGCATGCGTCTATCTATGGGGACTTGGAGCCTACATGTGCCTCATGCCAGCCTTGATTATAAAACTATGTCAAGATCCCTCGGAAAGCAGGAATACTGGCTATGGAAGTGTATTTTAGTATGTCAGGCTAGATACTAAGAAGAGCAGAAATAAAAAAAAACCCCTAGATTTGCATTAAATATGTTTTGAAAAAATTAGTGGTTTACTTCATTCATTTTCCACAACATCACAACTTTCTAAACAAAGTATGAAACATATTCCAGATAAATTTGGAATAAATTATTTTTCCTTTGGATCAGAATTGCTCATAAGCAGCACCTCCATCTAAGAGTAAATTGCTGATATTGTGACACAGCTTAGAAGAAAATATCCTGTTTTGCAAGAGCAGTAGAAGCTGGCCTTCACCATGAATTGCCACCATCACTAATGAAAGTGGCTAGCTGGATGGCTAAGGAGACCTCTCATCAGGGAATGTTAATGGAGAGGAATCAACCTTATATGCAATAAGTGAACAATCAGGTAATGGAGTCAAGGAACCATATAGGCAAGGTGGAAAATAAATGCCAGGGACTTGAGAAATCTAATCAATGCCTGATTAAGCTAATTGAAGCCTGGCCACTGAAAATTAATGATTCAGAAAATTGCTCCCAGAACAGAAAAAAGCAAAGATTGCTGGATCTCACATAAGAGACAGAAGGTTCAAATGTGAAAGCGGTTATCAAGAGATTAATACACGGTACCCAGGGTACATAAAAGTTTGCTATCTCACCTTTTGCCACATTATGTGTATTGCTTCCCTGCTGCTTCTCCCAGCCCAGGCACCCACCAAGGCTCTGAAGTCCACTAGTTTGACTTTTTTTAACAGCAAGAATAAAGGGAACATTACAGCTGAAAAGATCAGTACTGTTCTAATTACTCCAGAATGTCTTCCTTTCCAGCTTCAGTGAAAACAAAGGGCTTGTATTCAAACTGAAGAAACATAAAGTAGTGATGCTAAAAATAACTATGGCATGAAATGCAAAAGACGCTTTATCACATGCTTAGGTACAATTGCTCTAATCCTAATCATCAGTGTTTTCAAATAAAGACTCCTTTAGAAACCCTTATTGAACTGGTGGGCTTCTCTTTTTGTTCCTATCATCTGTGTGTTCCTGGATATCCGTGGATATCTGCTGGATAACTGCTGGGACCTGTAAGAGGTCATTAAAAATATTTTTTTTAAAAAGCAGGCCTAATATCAGAACACTTGCACTTATTACACAAAAGCCTTTACCTCTACAAGAAATTTCCCAGGGTACTGGGGTTTGAAACCATTAAGTTGTAAAAATACTTACAATTGTACCTTCCAATATTTAGTGCTTTCTTATGCCAAGAGATCCCAAACCAAATTCTTGTGGTTTCCATGGAGTTCTGCTAAGCCATGAAAACTAGGTTGTGGACTGTCCATATGAGCATATCAAACAGTACTATAATTCCTCCATTAAAAATCTGATGAGGAAAAAGTGTATGTCTTTACTAGTACTCATTTAATTCTTGAATTTATTCCAAATTTTTCTGATTCTATCATCTGCACCTCATTACTCATTTGAGATGCTGTCTTCATTGCAATGACATTTTTAAAAGCCATCCATGATAAAACCAAAGGTGTGACAACATTCTTTTGGTATAAAATGATTTAGGGATCACCACTTTTAAATCAACACGTATTTTATCCTTCCATTGTGGCAATTTTGCTGCCAGCTTTGCTAGTTCCTCCTGAAGTTTTTCCACATTTCTTCAACCTTAATTAAATGAATTTGAAGCATATTTATAATTTAATACATCATTGGTCTTCCATTTTCCAAATGATTAATAAATAGACCAACTTCCACCTGTAAGTTGGAACCCGAGATACTCCAAAGGTTATTTTTTTCCCCGGAGGAAAATGAACTCCTTTTTTTTTTTTTTCTTTTTCTGCTTTATACTCTTTTATCCACAGAGGATGTTACTTTCTCAGAGTATTACTCTGCTCAGAATTTCAAAGATACTAAAGTGTTACTATGCCTAACTCGGACATGCCCTGATGCCTAATGGCATACTTGCATGCAATTAATATGCAGCTAAAGAGATTCCCAAAGCTGGCTGAATGTGACACTGCTAAGCAGTGAAACAGAGGAAATGGGTGGGGTTTAGGCATCAATTCAGCTGAAGCAGGCATTCTGCCAGGCACTGTAAATCCTATCAGAACAAAGGGAACAAAAAATTCACCCCTTGGGATCTCAGAAATCCACCGATTTTAACAGTTATTTTGAATACAGAGAATGTAAGATCAAATCTATATTCTGCACTGATTCAGAAGGAATACTTGAATCTCAGACTTCTATCTCGTCTCACCACCTTTCTAGGGAAATTACATCCTTTTGTTTCCTTAGCTGACACTTCAAGAAGTATCAGTGATTACATACAGAAATATACTTTATCAACTGTTTTTCATTCATCTACTGTATCATTTATACATTTAAGGAACTAGTGAGGTGCAATAATCCCTTACAAAATTTGTGCCATTTTTTCCCTACCATATCATCAAACTCTGTGTTTCTGAGATTTTTTTATGACTTCTGTATTTTTAATCATCCTACCAACTAAGTTGCCAAGAACTGAAGTAAGTCTTACTGCTCTGTAATTCTCCAGGTTATTATGCAGGCTTTTTATAAATATAATATTTGCTATCTTCCAATATAATTGCTGACTTAAATAAGAGAATGTGTACTTCAGTTAGCAGCTATTTTACTCTTAAATTCATTAACATGTCTATTTATGCTCCATCCAGCTTGATGCTATCCTTAACCCACTGCTTTCCTGGCTTTGGACTCCTCAGCAATTTAGACTTTCACCTTCCCAGCTGGGTAGGAAGAACTTCCAAGTCTCCATTACATTAAAGATGAAATTCCTTGACTTGACAGTTGTCAAAACCCCATCTCTTGAAAGGAACTCTTTCCCTCAGGAGCTGCCCTGTCTTAATCTATCAGCTACCAGTGCTGTCCTGTTTGGGTCAATGTTAGTCATGGAAATAGCACACATACATGGAAATAGAACTCACACATAAAAATTGTGCGGGCAATCCTCCTCACTTGCAGCAAGCTCTGCCATGTCCCTAATATCTTTTGAATAGAGATTACTGCAGTGACTCTACACCAAAAACAAAACAGGAGAGGGAACTAAACCAGCCTTCCCTCCACAGTGGGCAAAGTACTGTACTCTGCAGAAGCAGAGCTCAAAGGTTGCTGGAGTAGCTTTGGAAAGGCTCTCCCCTCTGTTTGCATCTGTCTGCTTGCATTCATTTCCTCTAAGTTACTGCTCTGAATCAGAATACTTTCTTAATTACCAGTGCATCAAATTTCTCTTATTTATCTGTCTGACCTTTACTGTTGATTTAGGAGGACACCAGGTCAAAAGCCAACTAAACGTACTGTTCCAAAATAATTAAGGAAAGCACTGTATGCTGAGCTGCTATCAACTCCTTTCTCCAGACTGCAATCCTCTTTTGCCTTCTGCCAAGTGCTGTTGCACAAGAAACCCTTTTCTGAAAATACTGGTCACTTCAAGTAAATCAAATAGATCACTTTGTAACATTCCTACAACAAACATTCCTATCAGCTTTACTTCCTAAGTATGGGAGTCTTCCCTAGGTGGTGTAAGACTACTGAATTTTACCATGAAAGGCCCTCATCTAGATCAAGTCCTACATCAGCCAGCTCTTTATAAAGAAAAGCATTATTCCACAATGCCATCACAAGCTTTATTACGAAAGGACCAAAGGAATCTCACCCTGTTACTACTATACTATACATTTATTTCATAAAATCTTCAGTCTTAAATGTTCCTGAAATGATCTCAGCATCAAGTTCTTAAGTGTTCACAGAGTGCATAAAAGGGCAGCAAACATGATTGAATTAAAATTTCCTATTGAATTCAAATGAGTGCATGTATTTGGTTGTGGGTTTGAGGTTTTTTTCACAATTCAGTCAACTTTAGTCAGATTTATCATTGATTTAGCAATCTACAGAAGTGTGCATATCATGCAGGTACTTACTGGGTACAGCACAGTAAGATGTTTACATGGAATTTTAAAAGAAAACTTTAAAAACTGGACAAGCACATACCATATAAAAAAAAGCTGAGATAATTATTTATGTTCACTACAATCAAAAATCAAACTGTATTAGAATTAGATGGCGAATACATACATAAATTTTATGTCATATAACAGAAGGAAGCATTTGTTTCATTTCAATTAATTTCTTGTAGTCTTTATCCACAACTACACTGAGTGAAGTGGACAAGAGTAAGTTGCAGCTGTAGATCAGGTGTTAAAAGACAAACCCACTGAAAAGCATAAATTTATTCTATATCTGCACTTTTATTCCATGCAACAATTGCAAAATGCCACTCAGGAAATGCCATCTCTGAGCTGACTGATAAGATCATTTCCTTATCTCTTTTTTAGCTCTTGTCATTCCTCTTTGCCATACCAGTCACAAAAAATAGGCCAGGAGGGGGTGGGGATAAGTAACATTTAATAAATCTACTAAAAAAAGGCAAGTGTGTGTGTGTATATATATGCATGCTTTAAAAATATACATCTGACTAATTTTTTACCTATTTTTGCTGACATGTGAAAAAACAATATTCATATTTATCTGTAAACAAGTGAATAGTTAAAATGTGTCAGCTTTGCAAGCAGCCTACATGATGCTTCTGATAAAAGTTTCAGGAATCTACTGGTACCTACAGAGGAACTGAAATATAATTATTAAATAATTACTAAGAATGTATTCCACCTGAGCCAGTAAATGATAACTTTCCAATCTGAATTCATCTTCTCACAACAAAGAAAAGACTCTCTGATCCTCTTAACAATTTCATGGTGTATCCCAGTGTTACCACAAGCCTTGAGAGATAAGGATTTTCCTCTGTTAAGAAAATCAAGTTATTAAATTGGTCAAAGATGACTCTACCAGAAATGTATTCAAATCTTCTTTATTAATTACCATAGGAATTTAGTTTGAGAGTCAGATATAAAATTTTACTCAGCTTTCACAGATAAAATATATTATGCACAAAAATTCCCAGGATTTTAATTTAGTAAAACCCCAACAGTACTTAACCGAGCAAGTTATTCTCAGTACAGAGAGGAGCTCTGCAGGACTGATTCATTCTTTTACAGTGCATTAGTTTAATCACCTAGGAGATTTCTAACAGACGATGAAATCTAAACAGGAGCAGGAACTTCAGTTATCTTTGGATGAACATATTTAGTTTCACATTCTATCCTAGCACCGAGCAAAACAAAATAATTTAACTACACTTCAGTTTCATCCACACAATTTGTTTGACTTTTGTTGGATTTAAAAAGGCAGAACCAGATATTGTATGTTAATGCTGCAGTTAAGTTCAGGTTCTCCTGTTAATAACTCCCTTGAAATAGAAGCCAATGAGATTTTTTTCTTTTACTATTTTTTGACATAGAGTAATTGCAATAACACAGGAAAATTTATTTAGGATAGACAAGTGAGTCAAACTAATGATTACAACAAATTATAGAGCAGTCTTCTGTTATGCCCTATACCCTTTCTAAAATAATTTGTTACATTACAGTCTCTCAATTATCAAGCAATAATCCAGAGAGACTCTCAAGGTATAGTGACATATTGTTAACAGCTCAAACAGAAGTGAACTCTAATGAGCAGTCAAAATCAACAAACAAAAGGATAAAATCCTATTTTCCCTGTACAAAGAATACTCTTTACTGGTAAGAAGATGCTGTATCAGGCCCAAACTGTATGAAAATAGAAACAACTGATAATAAAATAAGATATGATAATAAAATAAGATATGATAAAATAAGATATAATAAAGTGCACAAAAAAAGAATGAATGTTCAATGCTACCTTGTTTATTCCCACTTTTTCAATGTCACCAGGAGATGTAAATGTATATAAACTGTATATAAAATGTATATAAAATCCCATATTTTAATAGATCATGCCAATGTTTGTATAAAAAATTACTCTTCTAGGTTTATGTTTTTCATTCCCTTTTTTTTTTTCACCATTTGTGTTTCTGCCTTGGAATAGTAGAATTGTTCATAAGCAAAGATCTGAGTCATTAAAAAAATATAACATGTACTATCTAATTTTAAGACCTGTGTGTAGAAATATGTAACTGGGTGCTAACATACAGGAGCATACCGAGGGCAGCTGACATGCAACCAAATTCAACATACAAAAAAGTTTTGCGGTTTAAAGTTCAGAAAGTTCTTGACCCATAGTGGCAGTATGTAGCAGTAAGTCTGCATCTCCTACACCTTCCTTCCCATTCTACATGATGCTGATTGTGTCAGAAGAGACACAGTCAAGCGTCCTCCCACCTACTCATCAGACGGCTCTGCCGTCAAGGGATCATGGTTTTCACTGGAGAGAGGATCTTCCCTGCACACATGGGAGGTGAGGAAAATACTTTCCCATCTGGTTGCATGAAGTCACTTGCAAAGAAGATCTGAATCCAGAGAAAGTAGAAATTAGGCTAACATGTGGAGGACAGACATATTTTGTTGCCTTAATTCCCAGGTCCACTATATTTTCAGTTATCGTTCTCTACAACTTTGCAAATTTGAATCCAATATTGCTTTTCTTTGTTGATAAGGAAAGCTTTGCCATCAACTCATTATGCAAATCAACCAGCAACTGTTAGTTATAAGGTTAGGTGAGTTCCTTCCCCTCATAAAATCAAATGATCTATGAATGCAAAATACAGACAGGTCTTACCTAGTCTATCCTTCTTGATCTCTGTGCACTTAAACAACAGCTGCAAGGGGAAAAGTCTGAATTAAGGACACAACAGTAGCAACTAATATAGTAAAGAATCAATACAATATTTATTAAGGTGATCTGTGAGAAAAACAAGGAAGTTGTCAACCTGTTTCAGTATATACAGTTTTCAGAAATATCCTCCAAGGTGACTGAAAAATAAAATGTTTGGTATGGAGTAGGTTCAAAATGGAACCTTCACATAGGAATAAGAACACCCTGTAAAAAGGGAAGGAATAGAATATACTGCCACACATAATGTTACAGACACCCTTCTAGTAAATAAACCTCCATCTGGAGCTCCACGTTTAGGAACTGGATACTGAACTTTGGAAGAATAAATTGCATTTACTTTAAAATATTTTCATAGAAAATTTTCACACTGATATAAGAATTATGTAAACAGCTGCTAAAATAAATCACCAGTATTTAGGCTGCAAGCTGTCTGGAGTACACACTGTCTTTAACTTTACTGTTGAGAGCACCCTGTGCTGTGCACCCTGTCACATGGCCCATCTTGTTACCTGTTTCACTGCAGCACTCAGTGGAAATGGGGATGTCAGTGCACAGGTCCTTAACATGTTTACATATATTTTAAGATACTACACCTGCCAGAAGACCTCGCACAATATTTAAGCATAGGGTCCAAAATTCAGATTCCCATTGTACAGTCAGAGAAATAATGCTCCAGAGGCTAGTTAAATAATTAAGTCAAGAGTTCCTTGATCTGTGTCACAAAACCATTTATCCAACCATAAATCCAGATAAGCTTTTGTATTGTGATTCTTGGTACAAATTGTGACAGGAAACAGAAGATACACTACTTCAGTGCATCTGTGTACAATTTCTCTTTTAGTTGAAAGTCATATTCAAAGATTACCATCAGGAAATTAATTCCGGGGCTGACCAGAGTTAGGTTCACAAAATACCTGCTTGACTCTTTAGGTTTCCAAGCCCAACATTTAAAGCACAACTTGAACATATAATGCTTGAAACATCCCCTTCTTCCACTGCTAAAGTCAATAAGGTGCTATTGAGTAGATGTACAACCATCTAAATAGTGACCAACCATTCATTACTTGGTCATAAAAGAATTGATAAAAGCTCTGTACTTCCATCTCTCTTTCAGGAGTCCACATCAGTAAACAGTAGGACATGAAAGAACCATTCTGGATTCTCCTCTCCTTAATAGATGTGGCAGTCCTTTCTGCTTCACAGGTTTAATTCAGCCATTAAATGACCTTCATCATTTCCAAACAAGGAGATCACATCTCCACCCTTCCTGATGGGGTTTCTTCATTTTTTGAAATCTATGTAAATATTTCTGAGTAGAAACTGGAATGCCACATGTCCCATCCCTCCAGGTGAAGAAAATCCATTCTTGACCTCCTAATCCATTACTGAGAGTGTTTGGGCTCTCACTTCAAGCATGCCACTGAGGATGGATGAAACATGACAGTCACAGAGGGATTTATTTTAACAGCCCCATTTACATCCAAGTTCCATGTCAGACTCTAAGGAATGACTTAAAGAACAAAAATGAGGGTCAAGGCAGAGAGCAGCCTACAGAAAACCAACATGATATATCACTCATGGGGACTTGGATGGAATTCATCCTATCCAAAAATGACCCCTTTCTGTACCACTCAGATCCTCAGAAGGCTTGCCTGTATCACAAGGAACCCTCAGTAGCTGGTACCTCCACAGAGAGGTGTATTACACTGCACAGATGTGTCAACTCAGGTCCCAAGACAGCGCAATCAAATTAATGTAGAACACGGATCTAGTTAATAAGTCCTGCCCTTCAGCAGGCAAATATAATATCATATTAGCAGTGTTACACTGTGAGCATAAGATATTAATAGGGTTATACAATTTGGCAATCTCCACATTGCATCCCATTCTGAAGTAAACATGTGCTAAATCTTACCTGGCATACTTTTTTTTTTTAATTTTAATACCCCTGACACTCCAGTGAGCACTCCCATCCCAGTGCCCACAGAACACTTTAAGAGCAAATGCACTTTATTTTAAAGCCGTGGGACCTGACTTCAGGAAATTGTCTCAATCCAAATACACTTTGCTGAGTGTAAATTCAAAGCTTGGAGCAAGGCCCATCGGGTAATGAACCTCAGAGGCTATTAATCCACAACCTACAATTTGTAAATGTGCAGGATACTGACTCAGTAGAAAAAAATAATTTTAAACATCTGTGGTATTCTTTCAATTCCAGATTAATTACACTGCTCAGATTGTAATGTTAGCCAGAAATTTCAAGTCTCTCCACTGCTATGTAGAGAATGCTGTAGTTTCCTTTGTGTTTATCACTGCTCTGCTACAGTAGGAGGCTTCTTGCCCAACGCAAGCTTACGTTCACTTCTGTGTCCTACATTTATTCCACAGCTCACCTTGCCTGCCTTTTCTTTCTCTCTTTGTCTGAAGTCCTTCTGAAACTCTTTGTTACACAGCATTAATTATTATTATTACTACTTTTAAGACAAAGGCTGTGTACATACCCCCACATCACTCCATCAAAATGGTGGTATAAATTAAAATCCAAACAGGCTGTTTAATCCTTTTGAGAAGCTAATAATTATTTTCAATCAGCAAAGACTATTCTGCCGTTCCAAAGAATGATTAATGAGAGCAAATGTGTTTGTAATTTATTAGCAGCAGCTTGGGGTGTGGGGAGAGCAACTTAGGAATGGCAGCCATAGCATCAACATCTGATGATGTGAAGGCACTTCTGTTGCATATTATAAAGTCAAACATAAGGCTGCCTCTTTGGTGATTTATACTCTGCACAGTGATACCGAATGCCTGGGTTTTTTCATGAATGGCTTTGCAGTTATTTTTTGTAGAACTGTCATGGAAAAAAATCGACGAGTATGTACCTCTTCCACAACACTCACTCACCCATCAGTATTCGTCAACATATGCGTCTCAAAGAACAGAAGTATATCACAATAAAACAGGAGGGAAAAGGCAAACAAGCAGAAGGAAAGCAGAGGATTGACTGGACTGAGATAGGAGGAGCATTAAATCCCTCTATCATAGCACCTGGTGAAATAGCTTTATGTCCTGCACACAACATAGTGTCTGAGAACTCTGTAGACTTGAATATATAATTTCATCTCCTCAACACCCTTGCAAGAAGAGAATATGTCCATGTCGAAAACAGGAAATTGAGGCATGGCAGGGCTGGGAATTCCTTAAATCACATTACGTTCTTATCTGTTCACTTAGTTGCCTAAATACTGCTAAAAACTTACTCTTGAGGTTAGACCCCCACAAGAGGACTTTACAATTAAATGGGACTTTATGTGCCTGGATAACCCACCTGACAGCAGCCAGACTCAGCTTTCATTTTGTCCTGAAAGTACCTTGTTTCTCGAGCACGGAGCTTTCCCCTGGTCTAAACTGCAATGAAACTTAGAAACTAGAAAGGCAATTCCTATGTCTAAATCACCAAAGCATTGCATTTCCCAAACAAAGTAATACCTGCAGTATATGTAAAGGTACAAAAATCCAGCCTGAGGTATCGCACACACATTCTACTTGTTGTAGGGGCAAGAAGAGTGTCTGCAAATGCAGAAAATCCTCAAAATTCAAAACAAAAACATCTTTGCATGCAAAAAGATCTCTGTGGGAATATTCAAGTCGATACAAAATCATGTCTGAATGGATAGCATATTCCTCCCAAACAAGTGATAGGACCAAGCTGGAACTGTCTGAAACTCCTGTCTCTTGCCTCCCTCCCAGGAGAGTGTTTCTTTGATAGCTGGGATCAGTAGCAGCACCATCTGCCCCTTCTTTTGAAGTTGTGTCACTGTGCAGAAAAAAAAAAAAAGCAAAACTGAAAGAACCAGAAGGAAAAATTAAGCACAGCATCACAGCATTTCTTTTCTCTCTTCTACTAGTCCCAAAATCTTGTTTTCCTTCTTTGTCTTTACCTTTGTATTAATGTAGAGGGATGAGAAGGAAACCAATCATGACCCGTTTTATAAATAAGCTATTATTCCTGACAATTTAGCACTTGAGGGACCCCATCTGGAGCACTGTGTGTTGTTTGGGGCTCCCTAGGACAAAACGGATACTTACAGACTACAAAGTCCTATCATGCTGTTGAAGTACATGACATAGGACAAGAAGTTGAGGAAACTGGATTTGTTCAACCCAGATAAAAGGCTTAAGGAGAGTCTTGTTTCTATTTTCAACTTCCTAAAGGGGGTAAAAGAGACAGAGGGAAGACAGAGATGACTTCTCAGCAGCGCACAGCAGAAGGCCAAGAGGCAATCCTCAAAACTTACATCACAGGAGACTGAAATGACATGCAAAAGGAAAAAAAACCAAAACATAAGAAGAATAGGCAGAAAAAGGAACAGACTCACAAAGAGGTCATGAGACTTCCATCCTTGGTAATATTCAAAGTTTTCCCGGACAAGGTCCTGAGCAATTTTACCACATGTTAGCACTGCTTTGAGCAGGGGAGGGTTGACCAGGTGACTTTCAAAGATCCCCTCTATCCTAGCCCATTCCATGACTCTCCACAGACTTTCTTACAATGTGATAATTAGGAAGATGCAAGTTTGAACTGATGCAAACATAAGAAGGATATGACACACAGGATGACCTTCAGTGCCCAATTTTACATCCACATTTTCAGGAAGCAATGCCTTAGCTGATGAGCTGAGTTTTCCAACAGTTATGCAACAGTTCCTGCACAAAGGAGAAATGAATGAAATATCACGAAGTTTTCTGAGCAATCAGAAAAATATAAGATAAATGATTCCAAAGAAACTCCCCATGCAAACTTAACAGTTTCTGTTCAAGGCAGACATAACCCACATAAGCACTGAATGTGTCAGCATTAGAGGGATAATACTTTCCTAAGGATGAACTAGTCTTGCAGTATTTTGCCTGTATGTTAGACACAGATATGCTCCCTTCATCAACTATCAAGTGGCATGCGTGGCTTCTTGTTCCACCTCTTACTTAACCAATCTATTTGCAGTGAACAACACAAGCAGAAACCTTGGGGGGGATTTTTGTATGGCAAGCTATGAATCACACTTTTTGGCCCTTCTTTTATAATCACAGGGTACTGGCCACAGCTGGAAGCAGAACACAGTTCTCCTCAGATCAACGGTCTGCTCTGATATGACAAATTCTGTGTTTTCATTCTGTTCCCTTTGATGTCTCTCTCTTCTCAAGCCTCATCTTGTTTTCATTCTATACATTGTATTTGGTGAATTAGACTACAAAGTCTTGCAGAAGACATTGGTTTGAACAAGACTTCAAAAAATGGCTTAGTGCATCTGGATACCTCCAGTTGACTGACACTTTAATATAACTGGATTTTTACAAAATGATGGACACCTGCTCTTTGAAAATCAGACTCCTCTTAAGCTGTAGGAAGATAAGCACCACAGAAGTGACGCACCTGAAACTAATAGACACTTCTGAAAAATCCTGTGCCTTTACCATGATTGATAGAGAACTGTGTGCATTTACAGCATCCTTTTAAGAAAGAGCCACATGTCTGGCTGAAGGGTAACAGCATCACCAGTTTCAAATGCAACAACTTATCATAGTGCACCACTATGTTAATCTATTCTGAATAAATGAGAAGAGTGCTAAATTTTTAATGAACAGCGTTTCCACCTGTCTCAAGATAATGAAAGAATGTAAAGCTGTACTTAGAACTTTACAGACAGCAAGAGTAATTAGACGGTATTGGCACCTATAACCTTGGACTGATCACACCACCACATTTTGTGCAGAAAGGGGAATTTTTTTTTAATGGATCTATTATTTCTAAGAGAAAATGATTCCTTGATGTTATATTACTCAGGGCTGCAGCATGAGGGAAAATAAAGCTCTATTCCATAGATTATTCTGTACTCCCACTGTTCTGTAAGAATACTAGGGTCCTGTGGGCAAGGGACAAAGACCGACAAAACCAGTACATGGGCTCACACTCACTTCTCACCTAAGAGGAAACCTCAGCCACAAAAGAAAGTGAACGTCCAGAGAATTACCACTTGAAACTCTCCATCTTATAACATGAAGTTCTGGAATGTTTTTCCTACCTTGTTGCTGTTATGTTGGCAGGGAGATGACAGGCAATACAGAGGCAAGAGCTTCATGCCCACCTTGGCAAAAGAAGACCATCCTTTAACAAGCCTCTTGTTCTGCCTTATCATTTGAAACAGCTTGTGTGCATTATGGATGAAATGGTATCTCTTTGCTAAAAGATAAAGTAGAGCATCCAGTCCGTGACAGGACACTTGTATGCTTCTCTCATCAAGTCAAAATGGTGTCAAATTTCTTTTGTCTGTATTTGAAATGCAGCTTCCTCCCCCAAGAACGTTTTCAAGAGCACTGTTCATGTAACTCACACCAGATTGTGACACTAGGCTAGCGCAACTTCCATTTATGAAGCAGAATGATTGTTCATCGTCCTGCTGCCTAATGAAATCAACTACATGAATAAATCCAATGCTAATTAAGAATACTATTTATTAGAGTACAGATTACAAAAAGACAGTGTTTCCAGTTGACTGATTTGTGAGAAAAGAACTACCTTTCAGGTCAGCAGGTGGCCTGGGGCCGCTTAACTGATCCTGCAGAGCTGCTGTGGATGCTGAAGTTTGAGGACCTGCTGGCAGCACCAGCACTGCTCATACAATGTGGCTCTCTGGCTGCTGAACAGACCAGACAGAACTCTTCAGATGTAAAATAAAAGCAAAGATCTTACTCTACATGCTCAAAATGCTTAACTGGAAATGCAGTGCAGTATTTCAATGGTAGAAAAATGAAGTAATGAGGGGACACACTGAATTTGGTTCTATGTATCACTCAGAGCAGGTTTGTCCTGGTTGTTAAGAACACAAGAAAGAACACAAACCAGCTCACCAGAGAGGTTAAAATTAAATTATAAAAAAAAAATTCACTATAAAAAGTGGGAAAGTACTGAAAGTGAGGTGAGAGAATGAAATGGGGACTGATTTTAGTGAGTCATGTAGGGCATGTATAAGAAGAATCACTGAGAAAAAAAGTGGAAAGGGCATGGCAGTGCAAAATAATATGATGTAGGAATACTGAAAACCGAACTAGCAGAGTCCTTGACAGAGGACATAAGAATGTCTGAGGATCTGAAATAGATTTTTACAAAGGCCAGCATTAAAATAAGCAGATAATGAATATGTCCTAAAATATGGTTTCAATGCATTGGAGAATAAGAGATAAAGATGGTAGTATAGCATCTGCCATCATCAGGCTCAAGCAATACAGACAAAAATGAATCTAAATCAATAAGAACTTGGAATACTATTGGTCTTAAAGGGCTGATGCCTGAAAATATTCAATTATCAAGTAAACAAGTTAGCACAAATAAGAAAAACATGCTATCACATAAGGTGTTTATCAAAGATTGACTCCTATTTTTGCCTTACCTGTAAAAAAAAAAAAAAAAAACCAAATAAGAAAGATCAAGGCAACACAGGGAGATGAATCTTTGGCTGTTATCAACAGACATTAAAATCTTTTTTCTCTATCTTTTTTTTTTTTACATTACTCTGGTTGTGCAGTGGTTACACACTGAAAAAAATCCCTCATGTTTCAGCTGTCAGATTTTAAATATGAAAATCCAAGATAGTCCTAGAGAGAAAAGTTATGCACATGTTTTATTTGATTCAGAATGAAGTATTCTGCACATCAATCAACTGTTCTAATAAATGAGAGATCAGACAAATTATATACAAGTAATTTCTATATTCAGAAAATCTGCTCTACTGTGATGGCTGCCCTGGGAAAAACTGAATTCAACATATATTTCATAAGGCACTTGACTCTGACCACATAATTCAGGAGAACTTGTATTATATAGGACAACTCTCGCAACATTACCTAATGTAGATGTGCTACCTTAGTGAAAAAGCTGGTATTAGTGGAACAGTTTACTCTGAGGGTTAACTGTCTAGCTCAGTGCAGAACTAGAAGTCCACAGTAAAGATTAAATGCGACTGCAAATACATCAGTTAAAAATTCATTGTGAACAGAGCCTAGATAAAACCGTGGAGTCTTCCACAAAGGCAAAAGTGATAGGCAGGTTTATAAATAAAACAAAGACACATTGTTTTACAAAAAAATACTATGCCAACTTGAAGCGGGGGGAGGTGGACAGAATCTAGCAACTACACAAAGAGACTAGTGATGCACATTGCTGTCTTCCTAGAGCTTTTGTCAAACTATATTTTTCTTAAGCTTTAGACAGGACACATTACCTTTGAAACATGCTGAAGAGACTGTCATAAAGAATCATAGGGAGCCTAGGTTCTAACAGGTTAGCATGGGTTAAAGTTGGTTGCACATGCTAACATCACACCTCTAAGTTTTGTCTAGACAGAACATTAGAACAGATAACTTGTTTGTAGGGTGTAAGTATACAGAATTAGATAACAAACGGTTCCAATTGTAGTAAACAAAAAGTCAATGTGCTGACAATAGATTGAAGAAGACAGAAGTAACAAGTTTGGCTCCTTGGGAATACCTGTTTAGCTCTCTGTTGCTTATTAATAACCTTAAAAGGTGCTGTCTGAATGTTGCTAAAAATATGTGGTAACTGGAAATTACAGGAATGCCTCATATGCTTAAAGAATGTGCCATAGCATTGAAGCACCTGCATTGACAGAGGTAATGCCATCAAGAAATGCATCATAAGGACTTGTGGGAGCTCATCTCCCTTCAGCATTAGCTGCTTTGCACATTCTTGTCCAGTGCTCAGTGAGAAAGCACAGCTAATTTGCCTAAGCATCTGTGGGAGCCAATTTATCGAAGTATCTGTGGAAAAGGGGATTGTACGCTACACAGGAAGAACAGAGACACTGAGTGTAGCTGACCTGCAGGGAAGTTGCATTTATAGATTCAACCTTTCTCACCAGACAACTTGTCAAAGCGTCAAAGGGGATGGATTCCTAAGTTAGGTTAACTAACCTCATCTGGCCAATCCAAGCTTCCAGTCAGGGAAGCCTAGGTTTGAAAGTTTTCTTTCCTAATAGCTTTAATGGGCAGAGATGTTCCATGAAAAGCTGTTCTGGGGCAACAACCATATTCTGGCAATATCAAATCAACCAGTGCCCAATTTGGATATAAAAGATACTATTCATACAAAAATACATAGATGCTTTCAATTGCAAAGACCATCACCTTGCTATTCAAATTTCTAAATGTGTAATGTTTCAGTTAAGGCAACATCTAAACCCTGCCAGTCATATCTCAGGCACAGAATTAAACTAACCTGCTATCAGATTGCCATCAGGAAGATCTTTTCCCTGTGGTAATAGTTCAGCAAAAGCCAAACCATGCTCAGTCCATTTCCTTTGATCTCAGAATTGCAATTTTCCTTTTACTACAACTTTTTGGAGTTACTATTAAATCTCCTGAATCTTTCCGTGTTTCTATTTAACTGACCATTTTGGGTCCTGAGTAGTTTAACCCCCCCCCCAGAACACATCATAACAACATGTTCCCTCAGGTTTTCAAACCTCGATCTGTCACTGTTGTGTAATGTACCAGAGTGGTGTTGCCGCAGCCATGGCATATAATAGGGTGGCTACCTGTTAGTTCAGTGTCCTTATGTCCTGCTGAAACAACATGTGAGAGGAGAGATAAATGAATGGTGGAAGTTGATTGTCATCTTTTGTTCTCATCTTTTGTCACTGAACAAAAAAAATTAAAAACTAAATATATGTATGTATCTGTTACAGACAGATAAGAGCACAGGTACTTTCTCACCAGGTAAAAATAGCCTGTCAGATTCTCTGTGGTTATAAGATGGGCAGAAAGGCCCAGAAGACTGTTAAAATACAAAGGGAGTTTCCTCAAAACGATCCACGCTTGATATCTAGCTTATTAATTGCAGCATGTTTTATGTGACTGTACCTCCCTCCGATTCTAAAAATAGGACTGTCAGAAGGCATCGCTGTATCAGCTGGTTCCTCTCTGCAAGTTAATCTATTATACAAGAAAAGGACTTTACAAATGGCTACATTAAAGACATCTAATGAAGTCAAAGCAGCTGTTTTAAAACATATTCAAACAAAATCTAGTCAATGAGATTTGGCCTCTGAATCTCATGTTGTACTATTAGGTATGTAGAAATTGAGCTTTTCAGGGGAATGAATTCTTTAAATTAAGTGAAAAGTCAGGCTATTTGAGCACCTCATTATACTCTGTATTGAAGATCTTTCTCATCCATATTATCCTATTAAGGATTGCAGTGATACCACAACTGTATTCATTGGTGTAATAAAAGGACACACACAGCACTCAAACCAGTGCTTTTGATACTGCTGTCCTTATTCAAGCTTGGTTCCTATTTATCTCAACAGAAATTTTGTCACAGGATATGGAATTAAGCCATGTGCTTTTAACCCAACAATATATTACATCCTGCAAAAATGTAATTTTCTGGGCCTTACAAAATATCAAAGCTTCAGATCATTATTAATTACTTATGCATGCATATTATTCCTCCTTCCTACAGACAGATCTTCTTTGAAGCAGAATGGGTGCATTTCCTTCAGGCTATTCTGCCTTAAAAGGGTCAGCTTGAAAACCACATTTTTGTTACGCCAATCAAATGTGGTATCCACAACAGTGAAAATAACACTTAAGGCTACTGCAACTGAAAGAAACAACGAAGAAATATACATCTGTATCTCTGACACTTGATTATGTGCCATCCTAAGTAAGCTCGTATAGTCATGTTGTGCATGTTCAAGCTCTCATTTCTCCCTTCCTCAATGATCTCCTGCATCTTACCAGTGAATTAAAACTTCCATAATATTTTTAATAATACAGAGTATATTAGTGAAGTGAATTTTACCAGAACATGCGTATTTCTAATCAGGAAATTTTAAGGAGGGTCCCTTTCAATAGTTCAGAATAAGAAAGCAGGTGGTCGTAGGTAGATTTTACACTGGAGTTTTAGTGACAAAATATGGGCATATATATTCCATTCTTAGCCATTAAATGGATGCCCATTGCATCTAATAGAAAATTTAATGCTCAGGAAATCAGGGCTTTCATGTAAAAGCACAATCCTACTTTAATATAAGTCATTTTGAAATCTGAGATTAATATCAGGGGAGCAAGTGCAAACTGTTATTTTTTCAGGAAGCAGTTTAATTCAATGTGCTTTGGCAAATCTGATTCCAATCCATCACAAACTACAACACTAACTCTGTTAAACTCAGAAAATCAAATTAACAATTATTTCTTTGTGTTGCAGAAGCAATCAATAATTCCTGGAATACCTTCCAAAGTAGTGTTGTCATGATGTAGATATATAGATATATGTAATGGGCATTCTTCAAATGATAAGAAATTACATCAATTAATACACTTTTCTCTAATTTAGCTCTATAATCCCTTTCCATCACATTCTACTTTTCCTCTCATACTACTCACATTTTCTTTTCCTTCCATTCCCACCCTATCCTCTCTCATCATGATGTTCCCTCTTCCATATCCCCTCTGTTCACCCTGCCCTGCCTCCTGTGTGTTCAGCATCAATAGTGCCACCCCGTACACCTGACATTCCACCTCATCCTTCAGCCATGGCATCCAGAGCCTTTGCTTCGCTGCTGATTTGCTTCCATAAACTGCAAAGCACTGTGTGGGTCCAAGTGCCAGTTTGACTGTAGGCACACTAAACTGGAGAATCTGAAAAACGTGCCATGGAACCTCTTGGAGGAGTAATCCACCACCCCACGGTGCCTTAGTTTCAGAATTATGGCCATGTGGATTGCACATAGGACTGGGAGTCCAGAAACTCCTGAGTGCCAGGAATAGCTTTAAGTAATGATTTTTCAAATGGATCCCGACAATTCATTAATCCTCTTTGTCTCAGATTATCTGCAAAGATTGGTATAATAATGCTTTGCTCGCCTTCCTCACAGAATTTTGCAAGAAATATGCTTGAGTTTCATTTATTTCAAGGGGAATTATGCTTTTTCACCTGAAGGCAGAACTCAGCCCTTCTACAGTCAAGACATAAACCTCAAGTTTTATTATAGTCTTTAAGAGACATATGCAAAGTCAAAAGTTGAACAGAAGGCTGTTACTCCCATTAAGAAGAGATGTGACAGGAAAAAGCAAACAAGGAAAATGAAGACAGTGTTCCCTTTAAATTAGGACAAATTTGGGTCCCAGAAAAGAAGATGGAGCAAGAAGATTCCTGCTTTCAAGGGAAAGTATGTTAAGTGCTGAAAACATTGACTACATTGTTCATGAACACTTCATGATTACTTAATGACTGATTACTCAGTAATGTTCACAAGGTCAGCAAAACCTTGGGAATCTGTCATCCGAATGCCACTTCCATGAATTTAAGTGAACAAAATTGCAGTAAATTTTTATATCTGACATTTTTAAAGGCCATATGCCTTTATGATACAGTTTATTTATTTAAGCATAGTCAAAATGTAACAAGAAAAAGAACTATTCATACAAAAAATGCTATTCCTAGAATTGCATTTGAGCTACATGACATTACAATATAAATTATAACACAGAATCATGGAATCATTTAGTTTAGAAAATACCTTCCTCACAAGAGTATTAGAAAAATGAGTAATTAAAAATGCCAAATATATACAAGCATGAAATACACATTTTTATTGCCAAAACAAAGTGCTTATTATAGAAACCAATTATTAAGCTATACAACACTTCAGATTTTATGAACTAAATCTACAAATTAATTGAGTGCCTAGTTCCAAGTTTAGGTGCCTCAGGTTAACATTTCAGCAAGTACTGCAACCCACAGATCCTACTTATATTTGAGGGCAGAGCAAGAGATCAACAAGTAGGCACATGCTAGGCTGTGAAGCTGCTGACAGCCCTACCTTATGCCCACTCTCTGCTGGAAATCTCACATTCAGCATTTGGTGGGGGAAGTTAGGAGGGTGTAACAGGGTCAGGGCGCACATCTGTCAGGATTAGGTGCATTGGGAAATATATTCTGAAGTCTCCTCTCTGCCTGATTCATTGAAGGAACTTGAACCTATTCTCCTCTTTCTCCAGGAACTGGTCAAATGTCAAAGCCATTCAGTGTTTTGAAAAAAATCAGTCTCAATCTGTCCCACTACAGCTGCTTCACTTTGTACATTTCTTGGAACACGCACGTGAATCTGGGTCTCCCATGTGACCACCTTAACTAGCAGGTTAGTTTCACAGGCTCTAATTCCCACTGAGGAAGAATAACTTTAATAGGGGGTACTTGCTCAAAAATGTGCTATGGCCTCAGATACTGGAAATGTGTGCTCATATGTGGCTCCAAATCAGACCAAATACAAAGATGGTCTGAATACTTGCCTGCTATTTTGCATTCTCCAAAATTAAGTTAAATTAAATTAAATTAATTTAAATTTCTCTATCCTAACATGTGACACGCTGGTTTTCAAGGGATTTCATATTGTTTCATGGGAAGTTATATACAGAGTGAACTCCACTAAATATTCTGAGGAGAAAGAGTGCATCATCCCAGCATTGTGGAACTAAACTAGGCACTGAACCAGAGAAGCAACTTCTTGGTCTGAGCACTAAAAAGCAGGGGGAAGAAAAGGACAAAGAAGCACTAGTCACACCTCGAGCAAGCTAAGCATGGGCAATTAGATCTTCACAAAATGGTACAAAAAAAAGCTTGTACACAAACAATGTAACAGGCAGTTTGGGGGCCATCTTAGGTATGGGTAAATATTCCCTGAGCACACCAACCCACCTCCAGAATAATCTTGCTTCCTACCAGCCCCAGCTCAGGAAGCTCCTGTGATGGCAACAGGAAGAGGTTATCCTGTGGTACACTGAACCACCTCTATCTTTAAAAGCTGCCCACACAAGAAGAACTTGTCAGCAGCCATCCATTAACAATAACTTGGTTGTAAACAAGAAAATTTAACCCAAGCTTGGCCTGAGCAACACAAACCATTTAGTGACAAAAGCTTGGGTTCTCTGCATTTACCCTTTCCTAAGATAAAGGAATAAAAGCACTTACACCTTTGGTCAACATGGCCCAGTGCCAGTTCACAAGTGTTTCCTAACACATGGAAAGCCTCATGCTGCACGTAACAGGCAGCAACAGCGAGAGGTGCTCGTTTTCATGATCCACGCTCCGGTGTTCATGGGACTGGGGATTGTCAACAGTGGTGTATGAGTGTGTACCTGGTCATAAAAAATTAAATCATTCTCAAACGTCTGCTCTTCCCCTGCCAAGAGCATTATACTCCACATGGAAATGACAGGTAATAACTCATCTGCCCTTAGGTCACTTTCATGGAGACCACCATATTGTGACCACCCTCACCTTAAATTTGGGCTTGTCTACATATGGAGTTGTTCCTGATTAATTGTTCTTGATTTATGTCATGTGTGGCCACTGCATCCACATGCAGTACTGTTCAGAAACAGCTCTAAGTGTAAACAAGCCCTTATTCACAGTAGGAGCGCTAACAAGTTCAGGAGGAACAGCGCGTGCCCAGCACCTCTTGGGACAGACACTTCTTGAGTAACACAGAGTAAGACATTCCTCAGTCAACGGCTCCAGCCACAAGACATCCTCAGAATATACACCTAACAGGATGTAAAGCACAGCCCCAGGTACCTTTTTAAAAGCCAGTGATGTAGGAGGATGGTCTCAACGAAATATTCACTGTTCTGACAGACATCCCAGCTGTCACAGACCTGGAAGATCCAAAGGAGTTGGTCCCAAACTTATTCAAGCTTTGCTGATTTTGGCCAAGCAGCAAAGAAAGGGGCTTCAGCTGACTGCCTGAAGCAGATGAGGCTGCACTTCCCTCAATACCAACCCCCAAACTCCTTTATTCCTTGACAGTCACTTAATCTTGCAGATTCCTTCCTTCTTTGCTGTGGTTTTAAGCTCTCATTCTCACTTAAATTATTTTCTATCCACATATTTCTGATGCACTGAGACATCCTTCTTTCTCAGCAAGTTTTGCTTTGGTTCGGTTTCCCCTCCAAGTTGGTTCAATTATATATTATTATAGAGAGCCAAACCATTATTACTCCAAGTGCCACAATTCAAAAGTACTTTATTGAACAATTATTTACTGGTTTTGTTTCTGCTGAGCACCTACACTCAGTTCTGTCAGCAAACAGAATTTAAAGAATAATTCCCAGCAGAAGTTACTAAACCAATGTCACCTAAGCTCTTCTGTTTTCTTATTTATGTACACAAAACTAAAGAAGTACTTATATTTACCAACCAAGATAAAACGTATTTTGATAGAGATCATATCTGCTGAAATTTTATTTTCCAGGTTTTATCTTAAAATATTTCTATTTTTATAATTATTCAAAACCTGAACATTTCATTTTACAGCCATTAATAATAATAATAATAATAATAATAATAATAAACCTGTAAATATAAACCAGTGTTATATTACCTACCTTTTCTTCATTTTTTAAAATCTTATTTGTTAAGTTTTGAGTGTTTAGCTTTCCTAGTTTCTAGGGAGGGGTGAGTGTAGATGGGGTTTTAACTGCCTGTTTATTTCATCTGGAAAATGATATGTCTGTTGTTAGATGTGGCTTTGGAATTCTCTTTTAACAGTATATCACTTGTTTTAGACCAGGTGTTGGCTGGTCAAATTACAGGAACATGAAGTATAATTTGTACTTGTCACACAGGCAGCCTTTTCTTAAAGGCATTAAGTACTATCTTTTTCACCTGATTCAGTGAAAAGATATCTAAATGTGTGGTGGGCAGTTACCCCCTCTCGACGTGCCTCCACCCACATCACCCTATGGATGGTGCTTTGTTAGCACTGGAATCATGCTGGACCCAGCTGGAATAGAGGCAAAGAAAGTGATGTGGGAGGAGCAGAGCTCTTAGAAACCATTCCTGGTTTTGTAAATAGGAAAAAGCAATTTTAATTCAAGATGATGTAGTTTCCAAGTGATTAAGCCAGAGAGAAAGATGATTTATTTTTCCAGTGGAATTGGAAAAGACATGCAGGGAGTCACTAATGCACTCAAGGGTCCACACTGCCAGGCAGAGGGGCCTAACACTATATTCCTAAAATCTCAGGCTAAGTTTATCATTAGCCACTAATTTGATATTAAAAAGCACAGATAAGTCAATTGAAAGTATTCGTACTGAGGCCCCTTTATTTCCAATTCGAGCAGTTTGGGGAAACTTCAGACTAAATTTAGTCCAATCCCCTGAACTGAGCGTGTGTTGCCCCAGGCACTCCCAAGTTGTTCAAGGGCTGCATTACAGGCTTGGACCATCACCAGCTGTCAAAGTGGTTTTGGTGTGTGAGCAGAGCAAAGCTTCTGGTTTAGTTTCTCTGAAAAGGAACAAAATTTAGTTAGCTCATATCAAAAACACTTTGCAAACTAAACCAGAGCTCTGTAAGTGGAGACAATTGGGTAAATAACTTCAAAACTGCATTTCTGCTCCAGCCTGGAATACCATGCACAGCCTCAGGCACCTGAAAAAAGAATCTTGATTTCCAAAGCAGCCAAGTGCCAAGAGTACCCGCTAACTGTTTACTGTACAAAACCAAAACATAACATTAAGCTACACAACAAAGGCAAATTAATTATTTTTTTTTAAATCCCATACAATAGAAATACTGAAGTCTCATCTATTCTTTCTAATGCCTCATATGATAAATTACTGAATTAGAACTCCTAAGCTGTGTTTAGAACAGGGAATGGGAAGCCAAATATTCAGGCCAAAAGCTACAAAGGTCTGAGGCACCAAGCAGCTGTGTAGATGGCCAGCTCACACTGAAATCACTCAAGCACAGTGAGGTGCCTAAATAACATTGTGCCTTCTGTGTCCTTCTCCACCAAATAAACTAGGGCAAATAATCTTTAGATTTCTGGGGTTAGATTAATGGATCTTTGCTCAGACAGTTATATAATAATTTTGCACTTCACTTCAAATGCAAAAACAATTGAGAGACTTTCAGACTGTAGATAAACTAATAATACACTGCACTTTTAGTTTGTTATTCAAGGGATGTTACACAAAGGGGGACTGATTTTGCAGCTATTGCACTTGAGCAGCTCCTATTTGGGGCAATGGGTGCTTCTGTGGGAAGAACTGCTGCGGAAGCAGTCCCCATAATGCACTTATTGACAAGATTAATCCTCAGTTTTCCTTCAAAGTGATTGCAAGCTGCATCAACATTCCAGTGATCTTAGATGGTTTCTGTGTATTTTCCCATATGGTTTTAGCAAGAAGTTTTAAAAAGTTATATGGTGAAAGCTTGATTAAAAAGAAAATAAAATCCCTAAATTGGGTCATATGTAGGACATTCCTCTTGGTAATCTCTCTGTATTATAGAACAGCCTCACAATTTAAATAGAAGTCAACCCAATTTACAAAATTGGATTGGACAAAACACTAGAGAACATGTTACAGTATAGAGAGTCATCACGCATACACAGTGCAGATGCACTGCTGAATGACCTAACTTGCCCATTTGCATCTCTAATTTCTATGATATAATCTCTATTCCACACTGCAATTATTAGAGAAAGAAATTAATTTCTTGGTTTCAAGGAAGTTGCTAGAGGAATAGAGGGGTAAAGAGAGGAAATCAAATTTTGTAGAGCCATGATTCCAAAAATAATTCAGTAAGGAAAAATCCTGTCAAAGAAGAGGGTAGAAAGTTATGGAAGAGAATTGACATTCAGCATGCTTTTAAAACTTTGCATTGCTAGAATAGAGGCAACAAAGTCACTCCTTGTTTCTATTGCAGTCTAACTGTTTTGTTCTCTTCCACTATTCTTTGCCATTTGTTTTTATATTTACTGTTCCATATACCAATTAAGAATTCTTAGCAGGTCTTCCAAGCAGTAGAAATTTAAATTAGATTACAAAAAGAACCTCAAAAGCAGAATGAGATTTTAAATGGATCATTGAAACTAACTGCAAAATTCTTTTATCAGAAGGGAGGAAGGTAATACTTTTTAAGAGTGCCTTAAAATTAATCCAAAATGAGTGTCACTTATTTTCAGTGTGTCAGATTTGGAAGGTGTACTCTGAGGTTAATGTGAAAGTGAATGTAAAAATATTTTAAGCTTTTTATTCGCCGAACAGGAATACCATGAAATGAAAACTTTAGGAAACCAAGGTGGTATCAACAGTACCAGCCATATAGTATGTATAGTGCCCTAAAGCATATTCCATTGAGGGAACTGAATTGGGGTACAAGTTGCTCAGGGTAAGAGTTCTCCTTCTGCCACATGGAAGAGTGAAAAAGGTATCCAGCTGCGCATTACTTGAAGGAATCTGCAGTTCTGCCATGCAGTTACTCTGTGTTGTGTAAGTCTGCAAAACAGGTGGTCCAACCTTTCCCCCACACTACCGAACTCCCATCTTTGCCTCCTGCCCCAGGCTGGCAGGATGGTCGTATGTTGACCAGAATCACAGCTCATCTTGCCACATTTAAACCTGTTATTTTTTGCTAGCAAAAGCCAACAAGTAGTAAGAAAGTCAACTGTCAAAAATTGCAGTGTCTGCTGTTTGGGACACAGTTACCTTGTCTGCACCGGTGGTTTTTTCTGGAGTCTCTGAGGACTGACAAGGCTGGTCTAACCCCATCAGTATCAGGGATGCTTGGTGCACAGCTGCAGATGGAGCTCCCTAGCCAGTGACTGTTTCAACTCCATCCACATTGCCAAAGGTTAAATAGGAGCTGTGCCGCTGTGCCCCAGCATTTACCAGTGCTTCACAGCCTGTGAACAAAAAAAAAAAAAAAAAAAAAAAAAAAATGAAAAAAAAACAAAAACAAACACCCACATCAAATCCCCTTAAGGAAGAAAGCGTGTCCCTTTCTGTGAAAGGCCTCAATTTCAGAGCATCTCTGCTCTCTGGTGCTGCACCACTTCCCACACACTGTCACAAGTCTCTAGTACTTGGTGCCGTTACTTCCTGGCACCAGGTGATCTCAAATTCTTTATTTTTTCTAAGTAATTTTCCATTCCTCTCACCTATGAAGAAGAGTTTAATAAAGGTGATTCACCTAAAGCTAGGTGATCTCTGCGCACAGTTTTGGCTTGTCCCCTGGGCCCAGCCAAGGGACTGACCACAGAGGACCACAACTCTCCTCCAGGTTGACAGTTCCCAGCTTATGGGGACACCAAGACAAGCCTGCTCCAAATCCCAAAATGTCCATAGCCACCTGCCCCAACAGGCACAGCAGCAAGGAGCACTCGGGCAGGTGCTGCCAGCTGAGGTGGTGGCCAGGGAGGGGAGGGCGATCCACTTCAGGGTTGAGGAGTTGCAGGGGCTGTTGTGTAAGGCCTGAGAAAAGGCACCAGGGATGAGCAAGGCTGGGATGAGGCTGTTGTGGGGTGGCAGGCAGAGAGGAGTCCTGGAGGGGAAGGGAAGCCCAAGCTCATGCGCCTGATAGACCTGGTGTCTGAGAGAAGCCTCTCCTGCAAGCAAAACAGAAACCTGAGGAACTTTCCTGGAGAAGGTGGTAGCCACTGATCAGTCAGTAGCAAATTTAGTCACACAAGCATGGAATCCTAGGGTTAAAAGTGAATCCTCAGCAAGCCCCAAAGTGGGGTGTGGGTATGTGGATGCATCACTGCTGAGGAAACATCATTTCTCTATCATTTTTTGTTCAGCTCCTGAGTGGCTGAGAGAACTGCTTCTGCAGAGATTGCTACTTGTACAAAACACAACAGCCTGCTGAAATGGATTTAGTTTATAAAGTAGCTCCCCATCACAGCAGCACTGCAGTAGTATAGATCTGAAAGTCACCTGTACGGAACACTGAAAAAACAACACTCATAGCAACAAAATCTTCTGGGTCAACAAACAAAAGTTTGTGAAAAGAAAGAAGGCTTTGATGTCAGTTCTTTGGATTTTGAGCAATTTTGTGAAGTGGTAATAGGGAACCAGGGGATGTTACTTAAACAGTCCAAAGGCTTTGAATAAAGAGTGTTCACAAAAGGCTACTAAGGAAAGCCAGTTGTCAGGAGGAGAAGAGTGGGTAACACCCTGCCAGTCATGGATGCAAATCCAGTTAGGGGATAGCACGCAGGGGCAGAGCAGGAATAATTGCTTGGTTCTCTTCACAGCATTTAAGTAGTGGGGTGCCTCTAGGATCAATACAAACAGTGGCATTGTTTAATGTACTTATTGAGGTCCTACTAGAAAAGCTGGATCCGTAAGAGCAGTGGGCAAGACAAGGCTGGTGAGGCACCACAATAAGCCTTGACAACACTAAGTAACTGAGTAATACATCAGCAAAAGGAATGCAGTGTAGATGAGTGCACAGTAATGCACCTTGGAAGGCATGATTTAAACTACTCATATACACAGATGGGTTCTAAATTAATTGTAACCTTTCAACAAAAAGATTGAGGCATCAGTGTGGACAGCTTAATGAAGATATCTGCTCAGTGTGCTGCAGTGGTCAAACCCAGAAAATAAGCTGTAATAAAAAAATGGTTGACAGAAAATATTGTAACATGATTATATAAAAAACATTCATAGAAAACTTCAGTCATCCAACCTCAGATGGATGCAGAAGAGAAACCTGCCTAGAGAATAAACCAAATGACCTTGTAGAGGTCAATCATGCCAAGTGCTGCTTACGTCCTCAGTTACTGACTGCAGTGCATCCTAGAATCTGAGCACCTTAACTGAGCAGATTGATGACTTCTAAAGAAAGAGCACATGAAAGTTTGTCCAATGAAGGACAGACTGGATGTGTCACATGGCATGCTAATGTACCTTGTTCAATAATAAGGAAACATGTAAAAGGACGTAGTCTCTCAATGCAGCCTGTAACTAATCTGTAGAAAACTGGTCATAAACTGTTAATGTGGTAAATAGCTTTGTTTACCACCAAAACCAATGAGATTTAAACATACATTAAAAAAAAAAAAGGAAACACAATCTCTCTGCTCATGTAAATAGAGTCAGCCCATTAACTGTTGTAATCAGTCGAACTGATTATACAAGCCACAGAGGTACCGTTTCATCAGTTGTACAGAAAATAAAAATGACAAGAGCCTTCAATTTCCAATGTTCAAGAGTCGCTAGGGTTAAGACAGAAATCCCTCAGATTTATGTGTCCACCAGTGATGATATAGCTGGTGAGTTGCTTTATATTAGAATTTTGTCCTCTCAGTTGTACGGTCATGAGGGAATCCTTCCTCAGGTATAGTGTTGTTGAATGCCTGATGCACCACAAGTTCTCTAGAAGACATCACTGTCGGCATTGCTAGTTAGGCAGATACTGAACTTAGTGTACCAGCAGCTTTTTCTGTGCTATGAATACCTATCTTCAGGCAAAATACATGTGGCTGAATTTCAGATGTTCTTTTAGCTATTTGTTCTTTCTGAAATCAAGTTCCCTTGTACTGTGCAAAAAAAAAAAAAAGAGCGAGGGATTGCCAGCCATAATACATGAGAAGCAATATGACAGTTAAAAATAGCATTAATCAGAGCTATAGACTGAGTTTTAGTCAGTATTAGTCACAGAGCTGTTTGTTTTATTCTGCAACACCTAATATAATATTCAAGACTATATAATATTCAAGACCACAATAATAATAATAATATTCTTGAGCAGTCAACTAGCCTGGAGAATTTATAGATGAAAGACAATGAATGAAATGTTCAAAACATTGCAAACTGTCAGGAGTTTTGCTCTTAAATGTGAAGACTTTTAGAAAATCTGTAAATGAAAATACAGAGTGGTGGATATTTCTCAAACTCTTGGAGGAGTAAAAGCAATATGTACATGTAGTAGTAATAATCCTCTTCCTACCCTGGCATGGGTATGGTGGGGGGGAGGGAGATTGGAACAGCAGACAACCTCATTGAAGTAGAAGTGTAGGTCAGCCTTCACCCTTGGAGGAAATATTTTTCTTAAGATCTTGAAGACAACTTCAGATGGATGCAATAGCCCTAATACATATTCATGCTATCGCTGAACACCTTCCATACTACACCAAATTATAGGACGTTTGTTTTATTGTGTATGGGCATTAGAGTGAAGGAAGTTGCTGGATTTAGCATTTTCTGTATGGATGGAAATTGGTTATTGGGGTGTCAGAGTCTGGAAGGAAGAAAGAGGCAGTGGATGTGGTTATGCAAAGAAGTTGTTGAAGAACGTAACTTCACTGTGATGGATAATATGTTGCTGGACTGCTGCCATTCACCCTGTGAAAGATTTGGGGGCGGTTCTTGCACGTAGCTGCAGGAAATGGGCTATTTGGAAGGAAAATTGCAGTGATCTTCCTGGACAAGAGCTATGAGGATTTAAAGTTTGCAGGGATAATTCATCCTAGAGCAGAAAGGAAGCAAGAGCCTCCAAAGAGTCTTGCAGAGGTAATTGGTAAGAGGCACTGGGAGTGGAATATTTAGGACACATGGAAGGCAGAGAAGAGAGGGGAGAATTTTGTGCTGTTGCTTGGGTGGGACTGAACACAAGGCTATCGGAAGGGTTACCTTTTGGATGAGATTAAAACTGCCAGAGTGGATCCTGCCTGCACTGAAGTCAGTGATGATAACACCTATTTCTACTGACATTAAGGTGGCTGGAGCCCCACTCATGATCTGAAATAAATGCAGTAAACTAGGATAACTGTACCATGTTTTGATGTCAAATATCTGTGGCCACAATAGTGATTCGTAGGCATTAACCCAAAAAGATCCCTGCTAGGCATTTTCTAGGAGAGAGGTATCAATTTTTCCCTCTTTACAGAGAGATAAACTGAGGTCTATGTAGGACTTTCAGAAGGAGAAAGGAATTCGGGTGCTCAAGTCTGATTTTAATTACTCTGCTGGAACTGGGAGAGAGGAGAGAACAAATACCCTGCCTCCTGGCCTTTTGATGAGACCACTACACAAGCTATTAAAGGACTTGTTTTCCTTTCTGATTACATTTGACCATTTAAATCCATCAGCTTCTACTCTAAAAGGAAAAGAGTGCATGCTCAATTCTAGAGTAATTAGGTAATGTTGGTATTATGCTCTGAAGCTGTGAAGTGCTAATTTATGTAAACGGTGACTAGTAGTACTATTAGTGCTTGAGTATGATATCATCAGGCTGACGCATAAGAACAGCAAAGTGTGAAAAATTACATACATCTGCTGTGCCTTCCTAAAATCAACTGAAACCAAAAACAATCAATTGAAAAAAAATTGATGGTGTAGTTTGAAACACTCGTAAAGATATGACTGATAAGAAAACAGGGTTTATATTTCCAAATAAGGGGCTACCAAACTTGAGTTTTGAGTCATTTTAGGAAATATAAACTATTTTGAATATCTACATTTCTTTGTTTACATTTCCTTATTTTTCAGGGGTTTGACTGACTTACTGTACGTATTTCTGAGCAAAACTTAAAATGTACTAGAATCAAGTCTGTTGTTTCCAAATCCTAGGGCCCACGGAACAGCTACTTACACAAATGGAAACAACATTTGCTGGTGCCAACCAAAATGAAAGGCTGAAGGAAAACAGGAAGTAATCCACATAGAAAGTGTGTAACTAATCTTGAGAGGGATAGCAGCAAGGCTCCTCTGCAGCAAGCATTCAGGAAGGGAGAAGCACAGATAGGCATCTTCTACACTGAGAATGGCCTGTCTGAGCAAGATTAACCCTTGCCACAGAAAACAAAGATAACCTATCAGTGTTCCAGAGAACAGACAATGTGAAGTGCTGGATTGAGATGAGACCAAATTTGAAATATAAAGGCTCAAAATACAGCTTTGCAGTAAAAAGGTTCTCAACTAAAGAAAGGCAGTGAAAATCCACTGAAAAGACAGGTCAGACTGGAATAATTCCCAGATTCTTCATACTTGTAAAAAACAAACCACTGGAGAAGGTGTATGCAAAGTAAGTTGCCTAAAATGACAAACAAGATGTGAAGGTTTATTGCTTACAAATTTTCCTGAACCCGCAGCATATTTCTAAAGGCCTGGAATGGATGGTGTTGCCATTACCACACAGTACATACATTATAATTATTTAATTTAGGAGAAGAACATAATCAAATCAAAGGAGAAAATGTAACTGAAACTGCAACTGTCTGCTGACAATGTATGACACGTGACACCAACACCACAGCTGCTTGTAACCCTTTCGCATCAAGAGGAGGACTAAACAACTTCCCTATTTCCTTAAATAAAATTTTAAAGTGGCAAAGTTGCTGGAGAAGCCTTAATGACCATAGTGATTATATGGAACAACTACTTTCCTACATACTACAATACCATTTTTGCACACACCTGTTTGCTGTACACTGAACTCTTGTAGTCCCATGAAAGTCACTATTTCTCATGTGATTTAGAGAGATTCTGCTGCATATGATACTGTTAGGTTCAATACGCATATCCAAAGTACGTGCTTATCCATATCTAAATTGGTGTTCAGCATTGCAACAGAACATTTCTCTTATATAACCATTATGTTAATTTTACTAACATTTTCTTCAAGTCAGAAATACTGAATCTGAACTTAATCAATGGAATAATATAATTACATTTTTTACTGGGTATTATTAAATTCCAAGCCAGACACTCACACAGATCAATGTCTCAAGTGGACTGTTGTGCTGTAAAGACGTGATCACCTGAAAATCCAGTCCGAAGTACAGACAGTTGCTGGATCTAGGTTGCGTCAATTTGATTAATTGGCGGTCTGAGAAGTTAAGATTTTGTCAACCTTACTCATACTGAGAAGAATCTTACTTCCTGCACAGCCTCACCAACTTAAAATAGAATGTTTGTATGCAGATACAAGAGAATAGGGTACTGTATGAAATGATCTGCCCAAAAAGCATGACTTAATCATGTGTATAAATGTATCTATCTTGAAGCCCATATTTGTAATCAAAAATCTGTTTGGTTTTTATTTAGCATTCCAGTTCATTCTAATAATAAGTTTCAATTATTCAGTGGACTTCAAATAAATTACTTGTCAACTACCAGTTCAGTTAATTACAGAATGTATGCAACAAACACTTTAGGTGTACTCATCCAGGTCTAATACATACTTGGAAGTATGCACACTGCTTTCTAATAATTTTTAATTAAATAAAACGTCTCATTCTAACTAAAAAAAAAATTTTTAAGTCTTTCTTGACCCAAACCAGTAGTATTAGTACATAGCTTGGTCTCCAAATGAAAAAAATATTTGTTCATACAGCCTAGCTCTGGTGATCGCTTTCCACCTCTGTGCTCTATTTGAAGCTTATGTTATTCAGTTTACTACAGAAGCTGCCACTGCTTTGTCAAAAGCACCTGAATGTTTCCTTTTGTTACTTCTGGTTCCCACTGATACCAAAACGTAAAGAGTAGTGAAAAGATCTATGTTGGGGTTCTATGTGACAAAGTACAAATGGAATGATGCTTGATTCATTATTTGCTTATGTGTGTGTTTATTTTAGTATTTTTACATCCTCTCATGCCTCTCCAGGAAATAATGTTCTTAATAAGTTTTCCCATTTTTGCAGAATTACTTTTTCAAAAAAGATACCTTGCAGTGAAGTTACACTTAAGGAAGGCTCTCAACTGTGATCATACAAGTTTGAAAGACTTCACTGGGCACGTAAGGGTAAAACAATGGAGCTTGCCATGCTTCCCAAGACATTCTCACATTCTCACATGAATAAGATCGTGCAGATAAAGGGTGCAAAGCCACATTCATTATTATCAAAATAAAATATACTGGCAAGTTACTATCTTGATCCATCTAACAAAACACAAAGAAATGTGAGTGGGAAGAGAGTAGCACAATTTGCATAGCTTGTGTTCCTTACTTTCGACCAGCAATTTTATGTGCACATCTTTGGTTCCTGGCATAACAACAAGAGATGCAAGCACATGAAACCCTCTGACATATCCCCTAATGCTTCAAGGAAGGTACTTGCCTTGGGTAACTCCTTTCAGAATGGTTTGTTGCTAATAAGGCACACCTGTAACCCCAATTCTCAGCACAGTAACCACCTGCAACCAGCACAGAGATGGTTTATCCTGTGAAACCAGTCAAAGAAAATATTAATCCTATATAGACTAATTGAGATAGCACATTCTATGTGTCCTTCTGCCCTTCCACTGACCTTCTACCACCGGCCAGCTCTCAGGAACACAATACAGATTTGCTTTGACATCACTCCAGTAACTCCTGGTAACATAGGACACCACTGAAAGAAATCCCCAGTGGGTCATCTCTTCCACACTTGGGCTGCCCACCTGTATGCCAGGTGCCCTACCTCTCTGAACAGTGGCCTTCCTTGGGAGAGCAGATTGTTGCAACAGGAGGCTAAATGCTCAGCTCTGGAAAATGCCTGGCTAGTGTCTGGACCAACAGAGGGGAGCTGTGATTGCTTTAGGAAGCTTGTGTCTGATATAGAACTAAGTAAACTGAGTTAATCCTATGTTTTCTGCCATAGTCTGGACTTTGGGGCCATTCAAACAGCCAAACTTGCCAAGATAACTCCTTCCCACCTAGATACACAGAGGATCTCATGACCAGACCCATGGTTAATCTTGTGTCCAATCTTTTCCCTCAATCCCGTAAGAATAACAGGTCTCTCAGTAACACACATCAGAAAACAGAGTTCCCTTTTAGTCAAAACCCCAACAGCAAAAAAACCCAACTGTTGTTCTCACAAAGAGAGTTGCAGGCAAAAAAAAAGAGAAAAAAAAAAAAAGGCTTGTTGAGAGACCAAAACAGATTTCTCTGCTTCCTGGGTGCCCATCTGGAACAAACTTGTCATTGTTTTTCCTCAGGGTGGGCAGTGAAACTAGGGACAGCCATCCAGCAAAGAGCTTGGGACCTCCTGCACCACAGTTCCCTCCTCCATCCCAACTGCCAGGTGCCTCTGGAAAGGGTGGCATCGAAGGTAGCTTTGAAGAGGTCAAACATGAGAACAGCCAGAAAATCATGGCTTGTCTTCTCAATAGCAGAGCATAATCATTTCTACAGAAAGGGCATTTCTTCCAGGATATCATTCTAATATAAAATTTCCTATCAGATAACCCTAGCAGCTGTCCTGACCTGGATTTTCCTGACTGCTTTGTGTCAGCATGGGAGGGAACACACAGAAACTCACCTCCACAATCATCTGGGACAGACCAGTTACAGAGAGTTAGGGATTACATTTCCAAAGTTGCAAAAAAAGGACTTGAAGAACCAAGTTCCCCTGAAATTGGTTGCTCTGGCTATCTTGTTCCAGGGATATACCCCCAACACTCACCGAGCTTAAACATTTCCAGTAAATATCTGAAAACACACCATCTGGGATTGTCCTTTGTGATTTTCCTTTCCTTCCTTTCACCACACTCAGCAGACATTCCACTCTGGAAGGAGTGAACAGGGCCGCATCTGCAAACCAGCCTTCCAATACAAAATGTTAACACTTAACCAAGGATCCATCTTTTTCTTTCTTTTCCATTGTCATGTTTGATATTTCTCAGTGATTCCTCCTAGATGGGGCCTTTGGTCACATCCTGCTTTCACCTCTACTCTGATTCTTCACTTGAGAAGCAACTCTGTGAATTCTGCTGCTTTAATTCCCACCCCTGGCCATCTCCGGCTTCCTCCTGATATGCAGTGCCCTGCTTTCTTGCTGTCTGACTGAGGAACCAACTTGCATGTAGAAGACTTTGAAGAATATGAGTGAAAAGATTTCTTTAAATAACCATTTAGATCAGGAGTGGCAAACAAATGAGATTCGGGGTTTCCTCAGAGCTCAGTGGTGATGGCCTCATGCTTTGTCCTGCATTCCCTTAGCTGCCAGTCACAAGTCTTCCAGCCATTTCCTGGAAAGCAACCAACTGACTGTGTTCCCACTTTGCTACGGCCATAAACAATGACAGACTTGCCTTGTCTGGCACCGCTCTGCTGAGCCTTATTGGGATCCCATTGCAGCCCCCGAAGAAGAAAGAACCATCCTGCCTAATTCTTTGTACATGGGCTGTAAATACCTGAAAATATGTTTTGTATGAGTGAGGTGTCATGGAGGCTGTGATTTCCCTACTATTGCTTCTGGCAGTCTCATGCCAATTGTCCATAACTCACTTTGGCAAGCTGGCAGCTTCCAGCACCTGAAAGCTGAAAATAGGAAAGGGCATTTGCAGGGTGGTGATACGATGTGTGCTTGGCTTTAAAAAGGATAGCAAACTTAAAGCAGTGGAGAGCAAAAAGGCATACCAGTATCACCATGGATATGTGACATTAAACAAACCACCTGTCATGATACACAGCTGACTACTTGCCAAATGGAACAGGATCGTCTTATTATTCATTGTTTTGTCCTGCAAAACGTGCACACCAACAAGAAGGGAAAGTCTCCAGAAAGGTACTGTCACTTTTCTGACCACCCCTGGCTGTATTGGAGGTCCGTGTTCAGTGGCAATTCCCAGACGTCCACCTACTCACATGGATTTGAACACCAAAAAGTGAAATCATGGTGGGCACCCTACTTAACTGCTGCAGGAAAGGGAGCTGCAGGATAAGGTAACTTTCTTCAAGTAACTCACACTTGTAAAGCCTCCTGTCCTCCCAGCACTTTGATTTCATCCCTGTTGTCCCACACAGCTGGGATGTCAGCCAGGTATTTTCCTGGCATCGCATGTGTGCCCAACCACTGCCACCTGCTCACGTGGTTTTGCTAAAGGATGGCACCAGCCACAAAGAGACACTCATGCATCACACCTCAGTGCACCCCAGCTCTGCCTCCATCCCAAGGAGAAACAAGGCAGAGCTAACTATCCTTTTGATTTCATAAGTCACTGCAGCCAAGTAAGAACCCGGCCCACCCAAAAGGGGACAAGACGGCTGCCACACGGAGCATCCCATTTGCCCTCACCTGAACCTCCCCAGGGAGGCCCTCCTACACTGTGGTGCATCCTTGCAAACCACGTGGAGGAGCAGAAACCCCATCTCAGCCTATAGTGATGGCCGCTTTGACCTCAAATTCACAGTTCTTGGTGCCGAGGGCGGGGGGAGTGTCCTGCCTACCACTGTCCTCTCTGTGTGCCCGTAGACGGCTAAAAGAAGAAAAACAAACACGGGAAGCAGAAAGCCAGGCAAAGGCACTGTGGAAAAGTGGGCCACCACCCAGCACTTCCCTGTGGCATGCCTGCCCCCAGCCCCTCAGCTCTTCCCTGCTACTTCAGCATGGCTGCCCTTCAGAGAGGAGCTGGTGGATCTGGAGCAAAAGGCAGGAGCGCCGGCCTCGAGGGTGGGGGGCGGCTTGGATACGCGAGGCCCTTGCCGGGGCTGTGCAGCGAGGCAGGGCTCTGCCGGACAGGGGGAGCGACAGGGGACGTGCCCAGCCAGGGCGATTGCCCGTGCAAAGCGTGTGCCCACCCGCACTCCGCATGTTGTTTTTCTTTGCCATTCCAATGAAAACAATCATAAATAACGGTAATATCCAATGAAAACAATCATAAATAACGGTAATAAACCCCACCACACCGGCCAAGGGCAAGAGTGGGTGGGCACTCGTCCTGCACAGCCCGGGTGGCAGTGGGGAAAGAACAGGAGATGGAAGGACGTGGTAAGTGGGGAGCGTGCCGGTATCCCCACACACACCTCCCGCATGCGGCGTCCGTGTTTGTGGAAAAAGGTGGATTTCGGATCTCGCCTGCGGGAGAGGGGCCGGCCCCAAGGACGCCCACGCGGGTTCTGGGGCCTCACGCCGGCGGATCGGGGCACCTGCACCGCGGCGGCGCCGGAGGGACGGACCTCACCCTGCCCGGGCAGCGCTGCCGGAGCGCTCAGCCCCACGCGTGTCGGCGGCCGCCGCGCTGCAGCGACACGAGCGGACGGGGCGCAAGGGGCAGTGGCGATGCCCGGGCGCGGGGCCGGACGGGGCCGTGGGCAGCGGGAGAGCGGCCGTGAGGTGCGCGGGGTGCTGCTCCTGCCGCCCCGCCGCGGAGCCCCGCTTTGTTCCCGGGGGGAGGCGCTGAGCACGGGGTGCGCGGGTGCCTTCCCGACCCGCCTGGCCCCTTCCCGCGTGTCTCCGTACACGCGTGGGCCCCGCTGCCTGCGCGCGTGCGCTGGGTGTTGAGTGTTTGGGGGTTTTTTTTTCCCTTTTCTTCCCCCCTA
>VWZW01006867.1:707802-802177 GCA_013397115.1 Edolisoma coerulescens
GCCGAATGCGACGCTCCCCGCCGATAGGTATGCGCCACTTGGAGTGGGAAGGCGTGCTGCCCGCCGGATTAGCGGAGGGGACTGGGATTTTCGTTCCGCGGGCTCCCCTTTTATTTTTCCCTTTGTACTCCATGGTGGAGCCAAGGTAGATTTTTGTGAGATTTTTTTTTTTCACTCCACCGGGAAGGAGAGAGGACTGCAGGACCAGCGAAGTAATCGGCGGCAGGGCCAGGCAGATGCAGCTGGTCCGGGAGAGGGCGGCTGGATGTCCGAGGAGGGTGTATTTTCCTAATGTATTCACACGCTAACTTTCCAGGTGAGCCATGGCAGACCACATGATGGCCATGAACCACGGACGATTCCCCGACGGATCTGGCGGGCTCCACCACCACCCTGCGCATCGGATGGGCATGGGGCAGTTTCCCACCCCCCATCACCACCACCAGCAGCAGCAGCCGCCGCAGCAGCACGCCTTCAGTGCCCTGATGGGCGACCATATACATTACGGAGCTGGGAGTATGAACGCGAGCAGCGGGGTGAGGCACGCCATGGGGCCGGGCAGCGTGAGCGGAGGGCACCCGGCCGGCAGCATGCCGCCCCCCGCCCGCTTCAGCGGCTCCCAGTTCATGGCCCCCCCCGTCGCCAGCCCGGGAGGGCAGCTGAGCGCCAGCATGCAGCTCCAGAAGCTGAACAACCAGTACTTCAGCCACCACCCCTACCCCCACAGCCACTACATGCCGGACTTGCACCCCGGCAGCCACCAGCTGAACGGCGGCAGCCAGCAGCATTTCAGGGACTGCAACCCCAAGCACGGCGGCGGCGGCAGCGGCTTGCCGCCCGCCGTCCCCCACGTCCCCGCGGCAATGCTGCCGCCCAATGTCATAGACACGGACTTCATCGACGAGGAGGTCCTCATGTCCTTAGTCATCGAAATGGGGCTGGATCGCATCAAGGAGCTTCCCGAGCTGTGGTTGGGACAGAACGAGTTTGACTTCATGACAGACTTCGTTTGCAAACAGCAGCCCAGCAGGGTGAGCTGCTGATTCATTTAAAACAAACAAAGGACTTTTATCGGTGCGAATGAAAACATTCCCCTAGACACGGTGTCTCACTTTTCAGGGCTTGAAAAGGTGAGAATCTGGAAAGCAGAGTCAACTATGCGCTTGTATAATTTTTTTTTTTTTAAACCGCTGCCACCTTTTTTTTTTTCTTTTTGTAGCTTTGTCACTCACCTCTCCTCCTGTAGTAATAATATCTAGCGAACTCTGCCTTTTTATGTTGGTTGCCCCCCTCCCGACCTCCCTCTTAATTTCCTCGCAGTAACGTGCCCGTAATTCCCACAGTGCCGAAATGTTAGATATTAATCTCGGCAAATTGCTTAATCTTGTGGATTTTGTAAACGATGATTTCCAATGACTTGAACTGCATTCAAATTCTGAGTGAACAGGGAAAAAAATTGCATTAGTTGGTTGCATGAACTTTGAAGGGCAGATACTACTGCACAAAAGCTGCCATCTTGCTTAATTTTTAACTATGCATTGCAGTGCAGACTAATTTTTTTTTTTTTTCTGAATACTCTAAACTGGAAGCTTAACAGATGTGGGCCAAACCTTTCCAGATCAGGAAAAGTAATACTGTTACTTAAAAAGTCTGCTACCCATTCCCCCTCCCCCATATGTACAGACAATAATATGGTGTGGATGGAATGTTGACTAGTGGCAAACATTTCACAGATTTTTTTTTTTTTTTAATTTTGTTTCTGTCTTCAGCGTTTTGACACTGTGCTAATATAGTTTATTCAGTACATGAAAAGATACTACTGTGTTGAAAGCTTTTCAGGAAATTTTGACAGTATTTTTGTACAAAACATTTTTTTGAGAAAATATTGTTAATTTATTCTATTTTAATTTGCCAATGTCAATAAAAAGTTAAGAAATGCTTTAGTTTTTCTAGAAGTCATTTACCAGTATTTTTCTTCAAAACTTCCCCACTGTCCCTGGTAAGTGGAACATCTATCTGTACAACCGTGTTGGTGTGCAAAAAGACATTCCAAAATAGAAAGTACACTACACCCATATATATGTCATGGTGAACTCGGTAGGTGAGCGGGATTTGAGCATACTTACAGCATAAAGCCTCATGCATTACATTGTAATATGCCTGTCAGTGTGGTTTTCTGAAAAATAAAGTTGCCGAGGGCGCAACTTTTTTTGTGACTTGCCAACATACTTGCTTTAAATGTAGTTGTCCAGAGTTATGATGCATAAAGTATTTATTATATTTATCTATTAAACTTGTAATTTTATAAATCTGCTTTCATTTATATAGTAGACTTTGTTCTTTTGTATATTCATTATCTCACCTGGAAGAGCTATGTAAAAAGTACTGTAACATGGGAAGGGAGGGAGGGTGGGGGGTGTCACCCTCTGCCCCTCTCTCACCTCACAGGGTAACACAGGAGGTTGCTGCATCAATCCGGATCTGCGTGACACTGGAACTGATTTCATTTCATTTCCAGTGACTTAGGAGAAGGGGAATATATCCCTAAAATATTCCACGGTGGGACATCTCTGACCCCTCTCTCCCAGAAACTGCTACCAACTGAAGCCACTGACACAAATCCATACAGGTCTACTTAAAATATTTCAGAGAAAAATGCCCATTATTTTAAGGGAGCTGACATTTAGTGCCAACTGTTGCTGCCTTCTGCCCTCACTCGGCCTTTGGCAAAGCTCCTGCACAAGTTATTAGTTCAGTGAGGGCTGTGGGATCAGGACCCTAATAATACATGTAATCCTGTTTAGCCATGCTTCCCAAGTTCGAGAGAGGAGCAGTACCACCGAGCTTTCTTTTCGCTTACTTTTTAATCCATGTCTTCTGAATTAGGAAGAAAAACAGCATGGTGGATGTAGTTAAATTTTAAACCTGGTCACGTAAACAGGAGGATATCACCACACAATGGGAGTGTAAATAGCAGTGTTTTGAATCAAGCTGGGAAATTAAACTGATTACTATTTCTAAGATTGTCCCAGCTGGTGAGAAAAATGATACTTGGCCTTCCTTTGCCTTACAGACATGAAGCAGCTAACACATTTATGAATGTAAGAAAAAAATAGAAATCAAGTAAATATTTAAGTATTAGCAAAAGTAGAAAGAAGGAAGTGTACGCTTCTGGGAGAAACTGAGATGACAAAACGCACTCTGCAGGCAGTGACAGGCCATTCCTAAAAAACTCAATACCAAGAATTTTAAAAAAGCAGCCTTCTGGTTTCAGCCAGTGATTGCTAACGTTTTGTGACAGTAAATTTTACATCAAATGACAGTAAATCATAACTTACCAACTCACCGATAACGTAAAAGAGTGTTTAGAAGAATACAGCTGTAGTTTTAAGAGCTATTGCCCAATTTGCCACTATATAAATCCTTGTTCCATTTTAAGGCTGTTTGATCTGCGCACGTTTCATTGCCCTCTTCTGCGGGAATTAGGGAGGGTGATTTTTCTGATTCTAATCAACTTCTTGTAAAACAGACTATCAAATTATGTGCATACCAAATTGCATAGACGTTTAAAGCCTCGATGATCTTCTAAAACCAAAGGGAATACTCTCGCTTTAATGACAGGCACTTTTGCTTCGTAAAGTTGGTTAAACAACAGATTCTTCACAGTTGAGACATCACTACTTAAGTCTGTCAACATTAAATCCTTCCATGCAAGCTTTTCCAAGAGTAGGCAGTTCCATGGGCACACTGGTAGAGTCTATTTGCGTACAACTCCATGTAAAACTGAGAGCTGCTGCCTCTGAGTAACAGCAGCTACTGAAAGCACTGGCTTGGGGCAAGGCGTCGCCAATGGGTTTTATGATTTCTTGAAAGTAGACCCTGGGGAAATTTGCCAAACAATCATATTGTCTGCCTTGTCCCTTAATTTCTAATGAAGAGTCAGATCCCAGTGGATAGCAGAAGTGAGTATTTTTTTATTCATTATATCATCTACTGAGCAATATTGGGGGCCTGACCCTCATCTTGCCAACATGAACCCCTTGGCAATGCTCCCACTGGCTCCCATGGCTGAGGCAGTTAACAGGCTTTCAAGTACATTCTCTCTGTCCTCCACACTGCTTCGAAATAGACTGAAGTAATTTATTATTTGAACCCAGCGATTAGTGAAGGATGCACAGCGACCCAGTTCTCCAGCTCCTCACGAAGGACACTGACGTCTCGCGTCCTGCTAAGTTGCTGTCAGTACAGGAAACTTGACCTCTGTACTCTGGCTGTCTTTCAAGAACTTCCAACATGGTACATGAGATCTGCTCCTCTTTAAGCCACGGCCGTAAATAGACGCGCTGCTTTATTTGGAAGGGAGATCAGCCCTAAGCCGGCCCGCCACGCAACGCGCGCTCGGTGGGAAATTAGGCGCCTATTAGCGCAGTCCTTCTTCCCCGGGAGTCAAGAATTCACGGGTGGGCGCTGTGCTGGAGGCCGCAGGAGGGGCAGCTGCCGGCTCACCGAGAGGCTCGGCCGCTGCCCGCCGGGGCCGTGGGCGCTGCGGGAGCCCCAGCGCGGCCCGGCCCGGCCCCTCAGCCACCTGCGCGGAGCGGCCGCGGCGCCAGGGCGCCTCCCGGTGGCGACCGCGCTCTCTGCCGCCGGCCCGCTGAGGGCGCGGGGGGCGCGGGGCCGAGAGCCGCCCCCGAGCCGCGAACCTCCGTCCTCGCCGCGGCGAGGGGCTGTGCGGGGCCAGGGGCCCGCAACGAGTGTGCCGGGGCACAGCAGGGGCACGGGTCTCAGCCAGGGCAGCCGGCCGAGTGCTCGTCACTGCCCTGCCCGAGGGACTCCTGGAGAGCCGTGCTGGGAGCGCCGTGGCCGCAGGCGGCGGCCCTGCCCAGCGCCCGGCCCGAGGGGGGTGCGGGCCCTCCCGAAATTTCTCAGCGTGGATTTAGAGAAGAAGCGCACAAACCTTGTGAAAACATGCCTGTTGGTCTTAGGTTTTATTAAAAAAAAATAGTAAAAAAAAAAAAAAAGTTATATAAACAAGGATTATCCCCTGCTTATCTTGTCTTGCTAGGGGGATTGGAAAATTCCAACATCTGGATTTGCGGAGTTCCTTTCATTTGTTTCATTTTTTAGTCACTCTTCCTTTTTTTTTACTTTTTCCCCAGGGAGATGTTTTCCACACTCGGTTGGATACAAAGCCCTGTGGATCACTGGTGTTCAGCCAAAGGCTTGGGTCTGTGGAGCCCCACAGAAGTAGTTTGTCAGGGCATAGGTGACTTCTGCATCAGTGTCTGACTATAGAAGTCATCCTATTCCTACCTTGTTCCTACCCTGGTCCTCCTGCCCTCTGCCTCTGCTCCCTCCTGACTGTGTGGCGCACCAGGGCTTACCGTGTGAGCTGGTACCCAAGGGGGCAATACATCTTTGTATCAGAAACCCCAGGAAAATTGGGGGGGGCACAGGCATTGAGGGGAGGGAAATGAAGTCAGAAAGAGCAGTTCTTGTCCCTGACCCTACAGCTGTCCTTTTTGAAGCCTTCATTTCTTCAAAAATACTGCGGGTTTACTGCGGACAGAAATAAGAAATACCAATGTTACAGATCTGGGCTACACACACCGTCTTTAACCTGATCTATTTCTGTATCATCACTCACAGGGATAGCAGTGTGAACAAGGACTAAGTAACATTGACAGGAGCTGTTCAAATGATAAGACAAAGTATTTTTTAAATAGTCTGGCAGATATATTTGTCAGATAACACTGCATGTGCAATAAAACTCAGATGAGGAATCAGAGGAATTTGGAACCCAAGGCAGCAGCATTTTCTCGGGATTTCATGTATTCTAAGTGCATCATTTTGTCAGTACAGAGGAGGTGTTTTACATAGTTTATGAAAATATATTTACACATTTCAATATGGTGTCACTATTGTGCTCACGCGCAAGATAAAACTGAGTCTCAGTAACTGCAACAATAACGAGATACATCAAATGACTGAACAGATGAGCTGCTGTTATGGGAAGTTCTCTGTTATTCTCTTTGCCTCATTTTAGAAAAAATTTGCAACACCAGGTTTTTAATAGAGTTGATTCAGTCCCTCTCCATCTGCTGTGCCTTTCCCCCTCTTAAAAAATTACAGAGGGCCAATTTGATCACAGGCCTGAAACAGATTTTGAAAGACTTATTTACCATATTAAAAAGAAGCAAAACATTTTCCACCTTATTGGGCTTCATGAAACGCTAACCACTTTTCACACCTTTTTCTTTCTCTGGGCCATTTTGTTATCTCTATTGGAGTGTTCATTTGGCAACATATTACCTATTTTATAAGCAATAAGGTAAAATAAAAGAAACTTTCAGAATTGTCAAGTTCCCAAAACTGTGGCTGAAGTTATTAGCGTGAGTACACAGCATTTCTGAAGCTCAAAAGCTAATTATTCAGCAGACACTCATTGCAAAAGAAACTGAGGCCATTTTAGCCAAGAGCCTCCTAGGAATTGCCCTGTGAGTTTCCTACTGCAGGCTGCTAGTGCACAGTGCAGGAGAGGGGAAAAGTTCTGAAAGTATATAAAATGTCTTATCTACTGCTATTCAAACACGAGTAACACAGAGTATTTCAGATTTCACTCTCTCTCCTTGCCAGGATAAGTATTTAAAGGCTTGGTACTCAAAATCTCTTCTATTTACTTCAAGCTACATTATTTGGTCTAATAAGTGATATTATCTCTGTCTACAAACCTCATACAGTTATATGTCCTCCATGAACTTTGTATGAAGTAGAGTATGTATTTGAAGGCAGAAATGAATTCCTAGGATTTTCCAACGATGGGAAAAGACACCAAACTTCTGCACACATCTGCTTTGTACAGAAACTAAATAGTTACATTTTAGGTTGCTTATAGGATTATAAGGGTTATATAGTTATATTTTGGGTTGCTTATCAGCAGGTTGCACTAAGGCTAGTGTGTGATCCAACAAGGAGATGAAGGGCAAGGTTAAAATACAGGTAAGGGGATGAATACAAAGTCTTTCTAAGTAGTAGGCAGAAAAAAATTAGTGATCATCGCAGAGAAAGTTTTAGGGAAGAGGTTTGAAGACCAGTAAATCCTTAACCACATGCTATGAACAGGTGCCTATCAGTGGAGTGGTCGGGACAGGTTGTTTTTGCGCATCATGTCTGATGGGGCACAACACTGTATGCCAGAAAAGTGGAGAATTTGAGAAAACATGAGGTGTTAACCTTCTTCACGGACAATTATTTACAAGGAAAGCCTGAATTTTCTTTGGTGAATGCAAGTGAGCAAAGCTGCTGTTGGATGGAGCCAATGAAGCCTGCAGTTCTGAGCACCAGCTTCTCTGCTCTTGAGGATGGACATGGGATGTGTGTCCCTGCTCCTGGAATGCAAGTAGGGAGCAGTCCCATTCCCATCAGTAGTCACAGTGGAAACTGTTGAAGCCAAAACACAGGCTTGAAACCTGTGCTCTGTCCTGCTTCTAAAAAACACCTTCTCTCTTCTTAAACCCCTTGTAAAACACTATCTCGTCTTCGTCTGGTGGGACTCTTTCAGTGGCCAGGAAGCACCACAGGTCTTGTGTTTCCTCATGTCCTCACTCCAGTTTAATCAGGGCAAATGTAACCACTGAAAGTATTTGGGGCAGCAGTGTGTTTGCTTTGGGATGCACAGTCAGCCAGTGCAGTGTGTTTATTGCAGCTGTGCCCTGGGATGATAGGGGAGGGTGACAACCGGTCTGTCACAAGTCACCTTGTGTGTGACTTTGCCCTATAAGGAGAGGAGCAACCTCTGACAGGCATCTTGCCCCATCCCTGGCTCCTCAGAGAGGGACCTGCTGCAGGGCAGCCCGCCATCCCATCACCTCACTTCTTGGTCTGTGTCTGAGCTGTTGTCTTTTGAGACCTTTCCTGACATTTTAATTAAGGACTTTACATGAAGGATGCCAATGCAGATAATCACATGGATTTTTACAAGGAGCTGTTTAAATTTTTGGTTGAAGCTATTTAAGTTGTTACTTACTTGGAGGTGCTTAGTTTCAATTCACAGTTTCTATATTGCAGCAGAGCAGTAGTTATTTACCACGACAGATAAAGCCTCGCTGTCAGAGTGCTGTGGAGAGGCTGCAGTACTGGGAGCTTGTAGCTAGGTGTAGCTGAAGCCCTGCCTTTCTTATTGATTAAAGTATTTAAAAGAGCAGCCTTTTAATTTGATTTATCGTGTACATTTTAACTGAATGAATGTAGTTGGAACGAATAGTGATGGATGCTTATGGAGTAGAGCCTTTACCTAATGCAAGAATTGCATCTTGGCAATTCCACAATGCATTCACAAAAATTAGATTAATACACACAGTGACTCGACTCAACTGATTCCTCTAGCCCAAACCTCTTAGTTCAGGGGTCCTTTTGACATGGTTTGTTTTACATGTAAATATTGCAAGCAATGAAGTCCTTTATTAGAGAACTGTGTTGTCTTCCCCCAAGCTCTGTTACCAAGGTCTGTGTTTAAAGGGCAAGATTGGCTTCACAGGAACCAGTGAAGTAGAGCACTTCTAAATTTCAAAGCTGATTCTCAGTATTTTGGCCTGAGGAAGGAAAGGAGACTACTTTTCTTCCTTGCCTTTCCTTCAGATCTCTCCAGCTCTTACTCTACATAACAGCTTTGCCCTGAATGGCATTCTTATAACTGTGGTTGAAGATAAGGCGAAGTTCAGGAGGTACATTCTATTCTCCCTCTTTTGTTTTGTGTGGGGCTTTTTGCTTGTTTGTGGTTGGTTTTGGTTTTTTTGGGGGGGAGGGAGGGGGTTTATGGTTAGCTTTCAAAAGACAGTGGTCTTGAATTGTAAAGATTATCAGGACTTAATTTTATTATTCACCTGTGATTTTTCCAGATAAGCTTTATAACCAAAATCTAAATCAGTGATCTGTGGGTCCAGTTCTTACCTAGGTAACTGCTTGGCCAGTGAAGTCCAAGTCAAAAGTCAAGGCCTGACAGATGGCTTTTCCAGTGTAGCCATAGCCTTGGGATCCCTTTTGGAGTGCAGGCGGTACTTTATGCCAAAACTTCATTGCATATACTGAGTCTAATTCAGTTACTTCAGCTCCCCCTAAGTCACCCCACCAGAATCAGTGGGCCTAAAAGTGCTCAGAACACATTATTCATTTTAGGAGGACTATGTGTTGCTTGGTCAGGGTATACCATAGTGGTGTAAATTAGTCTTGGGTCTTTTAAGTCCTCCTTGGGAGTCTGGAGTGGTGTTGCTGGAGATGCTGCTTCGTCAAGTTAAAGTGTTGGATGAGCACAGCACTGCAGATGCAGACATGAACCATCCTCTTTAACTCCAACACCTCATGTAACAGGGGTAATTTCAGATTGGATTACATCAGAATTCACAATCACTATGATGACTAAGAGTCTATCTGATGTTCTTATTAACTTAATTCAAATACAGTATCACATATTTGAGTATAATCTTGAAGTGGTGTTTGAGTCAGGAATGGATTAGAGTATGTTCTGATCCATATTTGCTCTGACATTAACTTACTGGGGTTTAATACTGTTAAAATCATTCTGATAAAGAATTACTGGGACCTTCTGATTACCTTTTTTCCTCAGCCTTAGGTGAAATAACTTAAAAATGTCTTCTTTCTTAGTTGTGTGGGTTTTTGTATCACCCTGGTAGCAGGTGGCCTTGTAACTACTGAGAAGGAAAGGAAGGTAGATGGAAATGTGATTGACTAACATTTTCCTATTTTTTTTTTTTTTTTACTCCCCCACAAAAATGAGCAGCTCCAAAGTGCTTGTCCAGTGACTTTGGTCAGGCTCTTTCATTGTGAGGAAACTGCATGTTGTTTTTTAACAAAGCTTAAGTACATTCATGTATCACTTTCATGTATGTCGCATCTTAGGGGTATAGACACTTTTGTTTTTCTGGTTGTTCTGATAAAATAGTAAAGACATATGTGTATATAATATTTAACATCCAAACCAATTCACACTGCCAGCAAAGCATCATTGTTATCAGGGAGATTTTGTACTTTCCTTTAGAAGGGCAGCTTATTCCTCCTTGTGCCAAGAGTTACCGGATTCATGACTCCTCAGTGTTTGTTGCCTGAGACAGGTGATCATGCTGAAATGCTGCATGACTTTCTTCTTCCACTTTGTTGATGAAGGTTACCTAGAAGATTGATGACCTGTGGGTATCCTTGACACCTGAGAGTCTAGGAAGGAACTGGGTGACAGAACAGGACTTTGAAATTGATAGAGCCTCACAAGGACCCAGCTAGTCAAACATTAGCTGGTGACATAAAAGGAAAGAGAACATAGAGAAAAACAGACTTAAAAGAACTGTGTTTTCTCCTTGCTTGCTGTTGGCTGGCACATAGGAGGTTTCTGGGGGCCTTACTGACTGGTGTGCCCACCAATAGCTTTTCCTCTTTGTGACTGGCAAAAAAGTGAGAAAGGATAGGACTAAAGACTGGTTTGGTTTTTTTTTTTTCTATTTTGTGGTTGGTGATACAGTCCACAGTCTTATGAATGGTGACTATTGTTCTTGCCTGCTTGACTAGCTATCTCCTAGAGAGAAAAGATTATGGAACAGAAGCCAACACTGAAAAGCCTGGAGGTGCAACCAGACAGTCGGAGCCTGCTGTGCCAGGGAAGCACAAGCATGTAAAGAATGTTGGCTCTTGGTGACTTACTCACTGGCTATCTTGCAAGACAGGGAAGACAGGTGAGAGACCTAATGATGGAGGGGGGGGGGGGAAGGAAAACAAACTGAGAGAAGGTAATATTTATTAGTCATTAGAATAATGATGTTGCAGTCCTGGGATTTTATTTACATTCTCCTGTGTGGGTTGTCATAGTCACAACCTCTGAAATTTCTCAGAGATCTCACAGTTGTTTTCTGAATTTAATGAAAATCAGAATTACAGATTTCCGTGGTCATGTGGACTACAGTTCCTTTGTACAGGAATAGATTAGATTGGTTAACATTTGGCCCCTCCAGTCCTATATTTACTTAAATTAGCTTGCCTTTGTTAAAAGCAGTGTGGGTTTTAGACCATCTTTACTCAAGCTGACTGGACAGGTCCCATGAATTTGTCAACCTATGTAAACCCTTTGCAGAAACTGAAGGCACATAAAGCACAAAAAGACACGGAACATTTTTGTGAGGTGGACTTCTCTTTCACTCTAAGCATGCAACTCTGATCCTCATGTATAAAGCAAGCATGCCACAATTAAAATAGAAAAGCATCTGAGCACGTCTTGTTCCCATCTGCATGACCTTGGGCAAGTTGTTATTTATTGTTCATTAACATGTAGCACTTTATGTCTCAGTTTACCTTTCCAAATAACGAGTACAATGTGCTTTTTGCAGTTCACTGCTGCTTGATGTTGAAGTTACTTAATAAGGTTATACTACAATCTTGCATGCAAGTTACTACACAACTGGAAAAAAATTGGAAGCCACAGAAGTAAACCGTAACTAGTGATGTATCTTGCAATGCTATAGAAACATAGACAATATTACAGATTGGCTGATGATGAGTTTCCAAGTAAACTAGAATTGTTCTCTCTGATTCCAGGTGGGGGGCTAAATAGTTAATTTTCTTCCCTTAGTTCAGCAATTCCCCGTACTCCAAATAGTTTGAGAGTCTCAGATTACATAACTGCTCTGAGGCTATTGAGAAGCGCTGAGATCTGACCCATCCTCTCGTTTAGAATGCTGTTAGAGGAAAAACACTCTTTAAATTCATAGTAATAGAGTTTTGGAGACACATCTAAAGATACTTAAGGCTACATATTATGCATGTATCTGTCTGTATACTCCTATTCAAGTTCAGGATCTAAATTAGAGGTCAAATTGCCTTTCTTAATAAATATGACTTGCATAGGCTTTTTATGTACACAAAATGAAGATTTACTATATTCTAGCAAGTTGGGGACATTGGTGCCACCTCTTGTGGCAGCTTAGTAAAATTTGTCTTTCAGCTTAGTAAAATATGAAGTCCACTCTCACCTGATCTTTTCTTTATTCATCCTTTCATCTCTTGGGTTTTATTTTAGTCTTTATTCATTTAGTCCCACAAACATTTTTATGTTTAATAAGGTGCTTCTACATAGACAGCTAGAAAACCCTTATAAAAAATCCAATTGACACAGTTTCACACTTCTGATCTGCCAATGCCAATATACCTCCTGCATCCTTTTGCATTTTCCATGTAGTGATTCTCTTTCCACGCATGCCTTAAAATAGGACATTTTACATCATGGTGTTTACATCAGCCATAGAATTAGACATCACACAGTAGTACTGCCAGTTCTGCTGATCACGAGATCATTCCTTCTGAACTAACAGTTCATCATCCACCCTGATATTATCCTATAAAATAAGATCCTCATTAGGATTTATTTCACCATCACCATCTCTTATTTTGCCGCTTCTTTCTACAGATCTTTATCTTTCACCACAAATGTTCGCCTAATTTCCAAGCATTTTTGAAGTGTTTTCTCATCTGTATCATTTTCATTGTGTCAGCCCCTAATCTTTCCTCCAGTAGTTCTAGACAGGTTAGTCATAACCTTAGTGTTGTTCAGCCCCCTGCCCCCCTCAGCTTCCTCATGATTATCAGCAGAATTTGGACTTTGTCTTTTCCAGAGAAAGATACTTGGCTCCAATTATGAGATGCTTTCCTGCCCACGTACAGCCCATACAGCTGAGAGTTTCAAGCCTTCAATTTCTAATTTGTTTTATTCTCTGTGCTGCTCACAAGCAGGTGCTGCTTGGGAAATCAATGACAGCTCCGCACATGAAGCAGCTGCAGGACTGAGCCTTTGATGAGTCTTTTCCATTTCTAATTTTTATAAGCCAGTTCTAGCAACAATCTAAAATAAATTATACATATTGATAATGAAACTGATGCAAGTGAACATTACTAGCAAATGGAAGGATTTAGAAAAGGGAGGAAAAGATCAAGAAACTACCTTTTACAAAGCAAGTCAGTTTACATTAACATACCAGAATAGATAATTTCTTCTCTACAACTCACCCTTGACCATCATACCACTGCCATTTAAAAGACTTCCCAATTACATTTGATATGTGATTTACAGCATGATCACATCTGAATTGGGCCCAGAGATTTCCCCTTGGCAGGTTCAGAAAATGTTTGGGGTTGATGGTTGACTTGGCCCAACTCTGTTCCCACAGTGTGTTGATAATTTCAAGCTAGAGGAGTATCATTTTTAAATGAAATTACATTACAAAAATAGATTGTTTTAGGATTCCGTACCTTTCTGAAGTTTCATGCTAGATTTGTGTTTGCTTATAATGGTGTAAATCAGCAGTAACTTCACTGCAGTACCAGAATAACTGGAAACAGCTAATAGTGCTCATTCCCTTCCCAATAAATTACCTTTATATATTGGAGAAGAGTTATTTTCAAACTGCTGATATGCATTCAGGTGTGACTGCATGCCTCACCTGAGGGGTTTTTTTACCTTTTGTGTGATTTTTCAAGTGGAGCTATTCTCAACTCTGCCAAATTCTCCAAATAGCACATAGCATAATGTATTTATGTAGAGTCTGTCTCCTGGGCAAGCTGAAGCGGTGGAAATTGCCCGGAGAAAATTGAAACCCTGATAATTGATTTTGCTAGCTCTTAAAGTTTCAAAAGACTTGAATCTTTCCAAGAATAAATCAAAAACTGTTCAGTAGCAGACCATGGGGATTCCCTCCAGATTCTTAGAGTGATTTCCTTGCTAAAATGCAGAAATTATATTCTTAGTGATGTAGATTAAGAATTAAATTATTTGCTTAAAATAGTTAAGTCTGTTGCCTATTGGGGTTTTCTGTGTCAGCTAATTTGGCTGCGTTATTAAGTGCCATTGGTAGCCAGGATCTTTGAGCTGTGGAAGAAAAAACGTGGCAAGCATTAGGTATGTGACAAACCCTTCAGGCCATAAAATCTTATTAGAAGGCAAATCACAACCTTCCAACCCTTTTGAAATTGATGTGGAGCTAGGAAATCTGTAGAAAATTGATACAGTGTGGAATGCAAATATATTACTCCCCCTCCCCTCCTTTTTTTTACATTAACACAGGACTAAACAGGAGAGAAATGATTCCCAAGAGACCACCATGGAAAATGTCCTATTGGTCCAGGTGTTTACAACATTTCTATAGAAGTAAATTAAACCCAGTGGAGATTGGTCTTGACAAACTTTTCATTGGAACATCATAGAACTCTCCCAACACTGATTTAGTTGTAGGTACCAATGGCAGAAAAACGCTGCCAGATGCAGCAACCTTCTGACTTCTAGACCACTCTTCATATGTCACTATGCTTTTGTGCTCAAGACCTATTATGAAGGCTCTTTCTAAATTCAAATTATATGTTTTGCATTTATAGGCATTTCAAAATTCTTCATCAACATTATACTTTCATTATATATTTTACATGCCTGCTTGTTACTGTATATTATCATGTTATAAGTATATTATATTATTATGTAATGACATAAGTTTATTATGTTCATATTTAAACAGAACAGATCAACTTTATTTCATAGAATCATAGAATCATAGAATGGTTCAGGTTGGAAGGGATCATCTAGTTCCAACCTCCCTGCCACGGGCAGGGAACTTTCCACTAGACTAGGTTGCTGAAAACCCCATACAGCCTGGCCTTGAACACTTCCAGGAATGGGGCATTTATAACTTCTCTTGGCAACCTGTTCCAATGCCTCACCAACCCCACAGTAAAGAATTTCTTCCTTATATCTTATCTAAATCTATCATCTCTCAGTTTGAAGCAGTTGCCCCTTGTCCTATCACTATCTGTCCAAGTAAAAAGTCCCTCTTCCTCATTTTTATAAGCTCTCCTTAAGTTCTGGGAGGTTGCTGTAAGGTTTCTCCAGACCTTCCCTTCTGCAGGCTGAACAATCCACCTCTCTCAGTATTTTTTCATGGGAGAGGTGCTCCCATGTTTTTGTGGCCCTGCTCTGGACTTGCTCCAACAAGTCCACATCTTTTTTGTGCTGAGAACCCCAGAGCTGGACAGGTAGGGTGTCATGAGGGCAGAGTAGAGGAGGAGAATCACCTCCCTTGACCTGCTGGCCATCCTGCTTTTTATGCAGCCCAGGATGTGTTTGGCCTTCCAATTATGTTTCCAATATAATTGACTGAAATAGTGGTATTACAGCAAATGGTTCTGCCCCAGCAAACTTTAATTTTAAAAACCTGTATCTGTCAAAAAATAAACCAAAAACTGTTCAGGAGGAAAGCCATGAAAAACTCATTCAGGTTCTTAGAGAAGTTCCTGCACAAGAATAAAAAAATGATACTCTCACTGATACAGATCTGGCACTGGAGTAGCAGACCATGGCAGTCCACTGAAGTCTGCATCCCTGTGTATGACAGGACTGGGAATGCTAGTGTCCAAATTTTCTTCTGCTGCTGGCAAGCAGGGTCTCATGGAGCAGAGCAGCTAGAAGTTGCAGAGGGGTGCAGACAGCCCTTTCCTTGCCAGTGCAGAAGGCAGGAGAACCTCTGCAGCCTCTTTGCCTTCTGTCGAAAGACTGGCCTGCAGGACAAATCAGTCTGTGTGGCCTCCAGGGGATATTTGGGCTTCTGCAGAAACTAAGCTTTCATTTAGGTGGAAGAGGAACTAAGGCTTGCCATTGCTTGTGATGAAAAAGAAACCCTCACAACTTTTTCAAGTGGTTTTAACCAACACAGTATTGCCTTCAGAGTCTGCATTTTTTAGAGCCCTTAAGCATTTGAGAGAGAGACTCTAAACATAAACCATCGGTCTTTCACCTAAACCATCCCATGGGACACAGAAAGAACACACAAAACTCCCAAAAGCAACATTGGCAGTGGAGGGAGCATCAGCCAGTGAGAGCTGAATGTTGGAGCTGTGGAAAATGGCCTAAGCAAAGAAGGGAAAAGGTATGTCAGAGAAAGATAGGAAGAAAAACCAAAAGCTTTAATAGCATTGACTTAATGATGAACTTGTCCTTCCATTTGGTAAGGCTGAACACATTAAATATTATATAGAGCAAATGATAAATATAGGTAGAAATTTTATTCCTCCCCTGAGAAGTCTATCCTTCAACAGATTTATGCTGCTGATGATTATGTTTAACTCAGCAATAGGCAGTTTCTTTGTGACATTCCCTATGACCTCTGTGGAAATCCCACTGTGCAACACAGAGAGCTTTGGGTTATTGATATGCAATCCAGCTCATAGCTGAACACACATGTAAAATAAATTCAGTTTTGTTACTGCAGATTCTCAAGGAGTCATCCAGCTTTAATGTGAGGAAGGTACATTTCTCCTCTTTCTCATGTATTAGAGAATGATTTCTTTCTTTTCCCCAAAACAGGGACATGAAATGCCTAAAACATTGCAAAAGCTGAAACCTCAGACACTGTGTAGGCTTCACAGAAAACATTTTCAGTCCACTCTCTCCTGAGCTGGCCAGATGTAACCATCCCAGCAGGGAGCAGAGTCCAAGTGCCAGTCAGCTGGTCGTCCTCAGCATGTAAATTGCCTGCATGGCAGTTTCAACACACTCCTCTAAATTTCTTTGGGTTTCCCTTTCCATTTCTAAGACAGTTATTTCAATCCACAGCCCAAAATCCAGCACACTCCTTTTAATCTTCTGAAGCTACACCTACACACTCCCCACAAACTTAGGAATAATGATCTTATCTGAGCCTTTCTATTTCTTGACTGCACCAGAGACTGTTTTATTTACTTGCATATTTAGGAACAACTCAGAATATGTAGCTTTGTACTACTTGTAGCTGATTTTTATAGTGATGACCCCAACTAATTTCTTGTTATCTGTACACTCTGATGTCTCAGGGACATGACCAAATTCCCAGTGCCCAGTGAATCCCAGCATGTCATTTGAGCTGTGATAAGGGTTCCTGTGCATGTTGTCAGGGTGTTGCAAAAACGAGCTGACACGTAACAGCTTTAACCCTAGTGAAAGAGAGCAAAGCTGAACGTACCTTGCCTTGTGTTTGCCAAGGAGTAAGAATATGCTGGAATAAGTTTGTGCAGCTCAGTTGTTACTTAGCTCCTTGGTAGCTCAGTTGTGTATTTTGATCGCAGAGCTGATTTTATTTCAAAAGAAAAATGAACAGGGGCTGGAACAGGAGAATTCTTCAGTCAAATCAGGAGGAGCACAAAGTGCCCATACAAACACTCTTGTCTCACTGGTGTTCTGATCTCTCACACTGCCCTGTCACAAACATCCCTAGAGTTTTATCTTCTCTCAAAACACATCCAGCCAGTTTCCAACCCCCTCCAAAAGATTTTCTACAGAAGCTCCTGACCTTGCAAGCTCACTCCTTTTCATTATCCCTAAATCTGTGACTTCCTTCAGAATACTACTGAGCCACCACCAGTGTCTGAAAGAATTGGAAGAACTGATTTTTCCCTAAGACACAATGTCCATGCATCCTCAGATTATAGGAGCTGCCTCTTCCAAGTATAGAAATAAGACTAATGAGAAACCACCCCAGCTGTGAACTTTTCGCCCCACTGTCTCCACAAATATAGCAAGACCTTTAGTCCTCTCCAGTAAAAGTCTGAGATGCTGCTGACATACAGACTATTTCTGAGCTGGTACTTCTTGATGCTGAGCTACCCAGTACTACTTTCTCTGACGTCCCTTGTAAATCAGGCACAAAGCATTTCCGGTTCCTCTGTTGCCATGGATCAGTTTGAAGGCTTACTCCAAATCACTGTAGTATGGTTTGCCACCTTTTGTTCTGAGCCTCATTGTTTTCCACTGGAGACCAAGTCCCATTTCTCTTCTCATAGCCCTGGCTGCCACTTCCAGTACCAGCCTTTCTTTCCTCCATTGTCTGCATATCTGTGCATTAAACTGACCTACATCGCCTTCTAGGGAGTGGGTAGCAGATGGTGCTTAGGTGATACGGCATCTCAAGATGGTGCTTGAGTGGCTTGTGGGTCACAGAAGTGGGAAATGCTGGTTGCCGCATAAGCAGCGTGCAGCTGAGCTCCCTGGGGAGCGCTCTGCTTGTTTGTATCAACAACTTTGGGCCAACATGAGCCGGCATGGTCACATGCAGAAAGAAGGTCAGGCAGGTTATCTTGGCAGCAATATTTGTTCGGGAGCTGCTGGGATCAGGGGGGCAGCTACACCAGTCATCTCCTTTAGCATTTCTGCCTTAATGGAGAAGTTGGTCAATTCGGTGGAGGAGCACCATGGTGGCTGGTGCTGGAGCACTTGTCCTGTGAGAGGGTGTTGGCTGTTCAGCCTGGAAAAGGCACAGCTTTGGAGGAGATTATCAAGAAGATAAGAGACAGGCTCTTTATAGGAGTGTAAAGTGGGAAGACAAGAGGCAATAGGAACAAGCTGGAACAAGGGAGGTTAAGGCTAGGTAGAAACTTTTTCAGTGCCCTGACAGTCAGGCCAGATAACAGGCTTCCCAGGGAGGCCATGCAGTCTCCATCCATGGAGGTTTTAAAGACTAATTTAAAGCCCTGAGAGACCTCTTCTGAGATCACAGCTGAGCTTTCTTCGAACAAGAGCTTGAACCAAAGACATCCTATGTTCTCTTCTAGCCAGTGAGTCTATGATTAAGAATCAGTCTGTTTTTAACAAATCCTGCCCAAATCCCAGGCTACAGAGGGCAGTCACAGCTGGGAATTCACATTTTGGAAATCCATCCCAGTCTTTGTGGTAGACACAGAAAAATTCGACCAAGTTTGACAAATCCATAGTCAATACAGACAAATTTCACAAAGCAAAATGCGCCAAATCATTGAGGGATTAAGGCTTAAATTTGAAGGGTAGCAGCTGTGTAAGTACCCTTCCTTTATTTTCTCTTTCTGAGGGCCCAAGTCTCTAATGTCTCGTGCTATCTCTGACAGAGCAGGGAATAGCCAACATAGCTGGCTTACGCTGCCAGCCAGCAGGCAGCTTCCCCGTGCGCCTATCAGAGACGGTCCCCTGCACAGTGTGCACTCAGCCCCTGCACTGTTTGCTCCTCCTGTGTCGTTCTGTCCTTCCCTCCTCACTTGGTCTTCCCGTCCCTCTGCCCTCAGTGGCAGGATTACGGAACCAGTGTCCTGTTGCTGGCGTGCCCTTGTCTGAGTTTTCTGCCTGACTTTTTTTCTCTGCTCAGCTCTTCTCTTTGCTCCGGTAAGTCTGATGAACAGCTTCCTTGCTGTCACTGCTTGGTGGCATGGCACAAGGGCTTTAATGTAAGTACTTCCCTTTGGGACTGTCCACCTGCATTTTCTAGGAACAGCACTAGAAAAAGTCTGGGCACCATGTGACATCTGAGGAAAACAGGGAGGTATCCAAGGTTGTTGGTGAAAGTAAGAAATGCTTCTCTTAAGAGTGATCAGAGAAATTTAAGATTACTTTGGTTGAGCTTGTGTTGCAGTGAGACTGGGGGCCATGGGTGGTCTGCTACAACAGTCAGTGATCAAGATTCAGGACATGATTCAGCCACATGAGAGGTGAGGTAGGAGGCTTCAGAAAGCCTCCAAGTCTGGTTCTGAGCCTGTGTGGAAACCTGCCATGAAACCTCCAAACTTTTGTTCAGTTTTGTACTAGAAAATTGTGCGTAAATCATAAAGCTATTCAAATGCAGTGTGTAGATGATACAGCTGGTTTTATCACCACTTTTTGAAGTAACACATAGGGCAGTGTCTAGACTGTAAGAAAGCACTTTTATTTTTCTGGAGGGTGATTGGAGCTACAGTAGCAGGGGCAATTCCAGAGTTGAATGTTTGCTGCTTTGAAGTGTCACTGCAGACCAGTCTGGTGTCATATAAGGATAAAAATTCAGATTTTTATCAGCATATGTTGGCTGGTGCAAATATATGTAAAGCTTTGTTTTAGAGAAATGTGCGTGTATGTGAACTTGGAGCATAAAGTGCTAAATACAATCACCCATTTTAGAAGAGCTTAAAATAGCTCCTGGCTGCAGAGCAGGTGCCATGTGTCCTTCTGCTGAATACATGGGGATGCAAAAGCTAAATATAGACCAGTCTGTAAACCCTCTAGAAGTTCAAGCTGCAAGAAGGATATCAGAAAGCAAATCCCATGAGAAGGAAGGGGAAGCACACTGTTTATAAAAGATAAACAAAACTCTGTGACAGTCTTCAAGGCAGCCTGCAAGAGAAGCTAAGATGTTTAATTTCTGTTTTGTTCATGCCAGGAGGGTGCCTGGGCAGCAGTGTCAGCTTCAGCCGTGCGAGAGGTGGGCTGGCACACCCCAGCAGCGCGGGAAGAGTTTTCCCAGCAGCAGTGGGATGGCTATTGCAGCTCTGCTAAATCACTCATTTGCCCTTGCCTACTGACCTTTTACTTTGGAAATACTGGCTGTTTTCAAAGCACAGTGAAGGCAAATTGTGCCATAAATGTGAAATATTAAGGGATATAATTACAGACAAACAAACTTAGCATGTAACCAGACTGATCTGAGGCACACACCTTTTGCTGTTGCGCTGGGTGCAGCTGTGGCTATGCTGTGTGCTTGGCTATGCTGTGTGCTTAGCTATGCTGAAAGCTCAGTTTCTGTCCTGGGTTATCCCAAGTTCTCAACCGAGGAAGAAGGAGAATGGCAAAGAGTCTTTCTCATGGTGGGGAGGCAGCAGCACCCTCTGGCTCTTGGGAGTGTTTCCTGCTGAGGGAGAGGAGGACCACAGTGGCTATTTATATGTAGCAGCCACAAGTGTCAAGTTTCCATCCAAAACACCAGGGCCAGGAAAGGTGCTGATCTCACAGCTGTGGAACAGGTCCAGGATTTGGGAATGCAGGAGGAAAAGAGTAAACAAGATGCAATCCTCAGACTCAGTCAGACTGGTCAGTCTTCCACCTCGCCATAAAACAGGATAAGGCTATGTTGGAAATTCAGGTGCCTGGAGGCAACAGTAATGGTAGTAGGAGTTGCAAAACTCAAGAGGTAAATAGTCTAAAATTGGGCAAGTCTGAAAAACCAAGGAATTCCTCTTCTGGACTCAGTCACCTAATTTTTAGGCATTACTGTGTTTAAGATAGCGCATAATGTAAACACTTTGGGACTTGCTGAAATTGGCACCGAAAGTCTTTTATGGCCTGATAAGGGAGAATTCCTTATGTACATCAAGATTAAGCAGGCTGGAGCACAAGGGAGGACTGGGGCCAGCTGCGGTAAAATCTCCCAGCATCAAAGGCTGTAAGCAGGCAACTCTCATATGCTGTGACTCCCTCAGCATAAACTGTGGCACCATGGAAGCCGTTGTGCAAAAGGTACAGAAGTCTTCACAGGCATTGTGTTTGTGCTGGAAAGCAGTTATTAGACCTCTGGTTTAGCCTGAAGAAGAACAAAATAAAACATTGGGATATTTATTTGTGTATGTAAATACCACCCCCAGTATGACCCAGCAGGTGGGCACCTTTGTGTTTGAAGTTCATTGCTGTGTATTTCTGGGGTTCCTGCCTGCTTACCATTCCAGGCTGGTGAATGGAAACTTAGCAGATGCGAATTGCCATGGTTTCAGACTGATTATAACTAATCCCTTTCTAGCCAGGAATGTATGTTAGGGAAGATTTCCTGCAAGGCCAGCTTGTAAACATCTTGTGTCCTTGATTCTAAACATCCAGTTTGTCTTTAATTCACCCATGTTTTTCCCTTGTTACTGAGACACACCATGCACAGATCAATTGCCACTGTTGATTTAAAGCCTACTGTATTTGCAGACATGCTTTGTGATTCACATAAGAGGAAACCTTTAGCCAGACAGTGCTACCACATGAGCAATGAAGTTGGGAGTTGGGAGGCAGCCAAGGGAGAGAGTCGGGGTGCAGAGAGAGCATCGACTTGGGCCTACTTACAAAGAGGGGGAAATAGTGGGAAAATAAATTAGTATTTGGAAATGGAGCACTTTGCAACCCTGTTCTCCCTCTGTGATGAACATATTACAAAAACAGCTATTTTAAATTGGAAATACACTTTATGAGAGTTTTATTCTGCCTAAACAAGAGCTGGTAATCCTGGGTTTTCTAGCTGATTGATTGCCAACTGCCAATTAGCTCAAATTAATGATTGCAATAGTAAACACTAGCCTGAACATGTCAGAGATAAACACATATTCTGTGGGGCGTCTAGCTTAGCCTTTACAATACTCTTACTGACCTTGAATTAGTTGGCAGTCAATTAACTCTAGTTAAAAAAGATCACAAACAGGAGGGTAACATTTGTGCTATCTGGAATTACTTACCTAAATTGCACATAGAGGATCTAATTTTTCACTGTAAATTAAACTCAATATGACATCAGATAGATATAATTTTGCAATCATTTTGCAGTGGTATAATGACTATGCAACAAGGAGTAAGGAAAGAATGGGATGCAATTGTGTGACAGGTCTGTGAGACCAGGTCCAGATGCATTCCTGAGCCATTTCTGCTGGCGAGTTGTATCTATGGGGGGACTGCAGGGGCATGGATTTATAGCTAACAGTTTTCAAGCACTTCCTGAGCCCCACTCAAAGCTTTCAATTATTTGCTTGAGAGATGATAACTTGTTTGACTATCTTATCTGCAAGCCCAGTCATATAGCTAGAAAATCAAATCTTGAAAAATGTTGCCTTAGTGATGGCCACCACTGCACTTCCAAACATCACTTTGACTGCAGAGAGTTTAATAACACCGAGTCATTTATTACAGTAAATGACATCTCTCTTACCATAGAATGCCTTTGGCCATGTTAGTTTACAATTTTGAAAGCTTTAGAAATTTAGACACTATAGAAAATATATGTTACAGCCTGTTGGAACAGGGAACAAAATGTTTCCCAGTTAGCTCTATGTTTTCAAAGCAAGTTGTCTTTTAAAAAATAAGAAAGCAACCACTTCAGGTGCTGGAAAGAACCAACCAAACAAGCTTCTTCCCCTCTTCCTTCCCCACTGGCGCCATTGCAAATCATATCATTAAAGAGAGGAACAAAAATCAGTCTGGAAAGGAGAAAGTACTTATGGCTGGAAAGAGTATAGAGTCTGCAGTCAAGCAGCAGTGGGGGCTAGTTGCAGAGCAAGGCCCAGATGTGCACCCCACACCTCTGCACTACTTCATGAGGGCAACACAGAGGTGCCAGCAGCCTCTCCCTCAGAGAGGGAAGGAGCCTTCACTACTCTGAGTTTTCCTGGTGCCCAGATGCTCTTGCTGACACCCCCATCGCTAGGTCCTGGGTAAGCCAGGGCAGGAACACAGGTACGCTGGGGGCTCTGTATTTGCCTGGCTGAGCGTAGCTGCTCAAAAACATGAGAAAACAAAAGCTTCCCTTTGCAAACTTGGAATAAATTAGCTGAAATTAGCCCCACAAAACACCATGGACTATCAAACTATGTTATGTGTGGTTGATTTTATTTCATTGTGATTTATTCTGTATTTTGTACTTTGTCAAAGAAGCTGTCAGCAGCATGCAGCAAGTACAAGAGAAGGGTGGTTTAGAGCTGTTTGTCTTATTCTTTGCTGTTATTGTGATGGTACCAAACCATGTCTCTTGTAGATCAAGCACCATGCTGGGCTTTCCAAGGGCACAGAGCAATTTTCGGTGCACCAATTAAATTTAAAATATTTTTCGTGATTATTGACTTAAGATGTGCTAACAGGAGAGAAACAGGAAATGAAACTAATGCAGCTCTGAAGTTGCCTGTATCGGTAGCCAACATTGCAGGTAAGCAGATCAAGAAAAAATAAACATGTGGCAAATAGAGTATTCCGGGGGAAAATGGTATAAGTGACTGGGGTGTCATTTCATGTGTCGTTGCTGGCAGTGGGAATAGGAGGTTTTAATTTTTAAGTGTTAGATTTGGGTAGGCTTTTCTCTTGGAAAGTATGTAATTTGCTTTTCTCCTTGCAGGCAAATCACCTTGGTTATTTATCTACGTGTGACATATTTGTTGAGCCAGAGCCAATGGATAAGCTGCCATCCCAAATTTCACACAAAATCATTTACATGCTGGCCAGGCTTTGGGAACAGCTTGATGGCTAATTCTGTGTGCCTTTAAATTAACCCTCCATTTGTTTTTCTGTCAGGTACTGCACCAAGCATGGAGAATGACCAGTCTTCCACCTCACCTGGGCAGGACATCCAGGGGCAGAGTGGGGACAAACCTGCCCCTGGCCTGCCGTCCCCTGCTCCAGCCCCCACGGAGCAGCCAAGCACGTGGCCTGAAGCAGCCGTGTGTGACATCTCAGAGGAGCTGAGCCGGCAGCTGGAGGACATCATTAAAACCTACGGGTCTGCCACGAGCCTGATGGAGAAGGAACTGCTACAGGAACCGCTGCAGGAACCGACTGCTACAGGAACTGACACTACAGGAACCGACAGGCCTGAGAAGGGAGAGCCAGGCAGCTTGGAGGATGCAGAGTATGAAGATGGAAATGAGGAGAATGAGAAAGAGAAGCTGGCTCCTGGGGATGCTTCCAAAGCGAAGGAGCCTAGCAGCAACAAGGAGCAAAAGCTGGAGAAGAAAATCCTGAAGGGACTAGGCAAGTATTTACATAGTCACACACCCCTTCTGCAAACTCACGTAAGAACTTCCTGGTCCTTGCTTTTTACCATGTTAAGTTTCTGGTGTGGATGACAGGGATCTACAGCTACCGCTGAAAATTACAGTGACCATTTCAGCTTTTCTATAACTGATAATTATTTTTGGCATTACCTAACATGAAGGCTATATCAGATATTAGTCCTTAAAAATAAAAGTTTAGGATCGTATCACACAACACTGATGTACTACTGGGCCACCCAAATTGGTTAGCCAAAGCTGTCAGTCCGATGACACACTGCACAAAATCTCTTTGAGATGAAGAAAAACCCAGGCTCGCGTTTGTACCTCAATGAATGTTTTCTTCTCCTGTCTCCTCAGGTATGACTGCTCATGGGTCACAACAGTAATAATGGTGCTACTATGTGGCGTGGGAACCTGCAGAATAAATTCACTGTCATGCCCAGGTTATTTTTAATTTAGCAAACTCCTGGACTCATCATATAATATATATGAAATAAGACAATACATTTGTTCTCTAATACCTCAGCCCTGGCAGGGCTGTTGAGCTAGAAAGAAGTCTCAGCAAGTTTTTGTATACATGTACTTTCTGCTGGGCAGCCACTAGAGAGCAATGTAGTTACATTCCAATCTAGCATACATGTAAATTATTTCCCTTCCTACATTTAACTCCAGCCAATCTTCAAACCTCTCCTTTGTATGAGAACCCAAACCCAAATGCAGACTAAGCCTGTAAAGAAATCACCACAGGACATTCTTATAGACAAGGAACTGAGCATAGGACACAGCATGGATGTTTTTCTCAAAAATTCTTTGAATATCCAGAAGAAAGTTCCTCAGTTTCTATTGCCTTGGCTTTGGTGCAGTTACTGGTACCTCAGCAAGATCAGTGAAAACCCTACAAACACACAGTTCTCCATCTGCACCTGTGACAATTCACACCAGGATTTGATTTTAGCTCACTTCAACTTATTTGTACTGATGCTGTAGAGAGAACTTAGTGTGAAATAAAGGATTTTCTCCATAGACAGTACTCCTGGACTGCGCTAGACTTGAAGGACAAAAAGTCCAGCCCAAAGCAGAAAGCAAATTTTGTCTCACAGCCTTGGAGAAGAGGAGCATTTGGAAAGGCATGTCCAAGCCCCTGGGACCACAGGCAACCTTATCTCCAGGGATGTCAGGGACACTTTGTACTTGATGAACAAGCAATGTTCAAGCTCCCGCTTGTACCTGGGGCTGCAGTGAAAACCAAGAGGTATCAGAGAAGAAGTAATACCTAATTGGCTGTGCAGTGATTTAGCTCTGCACACCCAGGGAGTTGACTGTCTCTGGTATACAAGCTTTCTTCACCACATCAGGGAACTGATTTACACCAGTATCGCATAGCCCAGACCTGGCTGGCAGTACCTACCACTCTCTGATTATTTACTTCATAGTCTCCGTATCTGACTTAATATTCCTGATGTCTTGTGTGGGTTGATCAGCAAAGGAGCTGAGTACACCAGATTTGATCCACTTTCACTTGCAAAGAGATCTGTTCCTGAGCCTTTGGGGTCTAGGCCCTTTCTGTCCTTTTTCCGTCAAATGTGCCATGTGTCTGACCTAATCATGTTGCAAAAACATTGAATAAAAATCAGATTACACAGGACAAAAGCATTTCACAGACAATGCTTTTGCTAGAAGAAAGCACATTACTGAGGTCTGAAATGGAGGAAAGTTCTTGCGTGTTTGTTCTTATGGGGCAAATAAAAACCCAGAAATTTATAGCAAAAATTATTCCTTTCTTTCCAAAATGCCTCATTTCACCCTGTATTTTTACAGACCCACGCATCAAACAACCAATTTCATAACAGTACATGAACTACAAGCTACCTCTAGCATCAAATCTCTGTTTCTTTTTTTCTAAGGAAAAGAAGCTACCCTACTGATGCAAAGTTTGAACAAGCTGAGTACTCCAGAAGAGAAGCTGGACCTGTTGTTTAAGAAGTATGCAGAGCTGGTTAGTACAATGTTGTCTCTTTTCTGTACGAACTGTCTATATAAGAAGGTGTAAAAAATATATGACATGCGGCATGGTCAAGCCTCATGTAGCAGTAGTGTCTGTCCTGATAAGTGAATCCCAAAACAATTTTCATGGTCAGATAATTAAGGGTGAAAAAGAGGAAAAAAGTAAAAAGTGAGGAAAACAAGATTTGGGTCAAAAAGTTGATGAGGCAGAATATTTGTACTTGAAGGCAAATCGACCAAACTGACCTACACTGGAGACTTGTGTCTAGACTTCTGCCTTCACCTCTTGCAAGGAGTTTTGCATGCCTCTGTTGTGGGTATTGCTTTAAATTATGTATTGGTGATTTCATCAAAATGAAAATAATATAGGACTTAGTATGAAACTTCCTATATTAAGAAGCACATAATAGACAACTGAGACTAATCATAAGAGAAAACACAACACAATGAAATTAAGAGTCAAAGCCCCTGCCACCATAATGTCACGCCTGTAACGATGCCACCTACCTGACTGTTCTTCCCACACTTAAGATGGGTTCTTTTCAGATTAAGGGATTTTTTTCTGTGTAGTCGAAGGACTGTATGACCATAAGCTGTGGAAATCTTACAAATGAAAAGGCTGCAGCATTTTACACTTTGTGGAGTGCTGAAAAATGTGCGAAGCAGAAGATTGACTTTGTAATTGGTTTTATGCACAGGTGTGTCCATGTCTCATCATAATGTGAAGCGAAGTTTAGCTTTCCCTTTTTTCATGTAAAATCCTCTGATTTCATAAATTGGGCTCAGGCTGTTCATAGTTTATCTCATGCTTAAAGGGACTTCATGCTCACAGATTAACTGAAATAGGTCTTCTTTCTCTATGAAGTACTCTCCTCTGCATTCAAATGGCCGTGGAGCACTGTATAAAACAGGGGCCGTATTGCCAGTAGCCCATGCAGGAGAAAGGTGCTAAAACAAAAGTACTGAACACTTGTTTTTGACATACTGTGCAATGTCACTAACATAAATCATTCAGTAAATACAACTAAAACCTTGTTGGAGACAGCCTTACCCTGCTCACTTGGAGCAGCTGAGGGGCGTAGTGTGATTAATGGCTTGTCAGCAGTTGGCTGTAGCTGTGACTGCTCTCCCTGCTCCCTCTTGTCCATCCCCATCACACACTTCAGATCACATCTTGTTTTTGCTGAGTTGTTTTCCAGCCAGATCAGTTCCTGGTCTGGTGAGCCATGTGGTGACACAAACACTTGTTGCAGCGCAGCTCAAGGGAAGGTGTAGCCATGTGACAGATGTGCTGGCAGTGGCTTCCCCTGCTTCAGGTAGTGGTGGGGCTGGCTGTGGCTGAAGAGGTTCCTGGTCCTTGGTGCCCAATGCAGCACCAACCCTTCCCCACAGCCACCCAGCAATGTGTTTTTTCCCTGCCAGCCCATGCCCTGCGCACACAGCGGGCTGGAGCCGGGGCTGGTGAAGGTAGAAGCCATGCCAGCCGGAATGGGGAAGCGAGACAGTGCAGCCATTTGGGCACAAGCTCTGCCATGCTACTCACCAAGAGAGCACATTTCATTCACTAAATCCAGTGTATTGCGTTAGTAAAGCAGACTCTGGTTTACTACAGCTTTTGCCTACCAAGAGCTGTAGCAGAATTGTTTGTAACTGGCTTATTTTCAAAGGTCCTTAGAGTCTCACAAGTGCTGGGTGCACGAATAATATGCTAATAAATAAATATGAGCTCTGTCATTGTCTGCATTGGGATCAAGATAAAACTCTTTTTCCTAAATTGACTGTTTATTTCTCTAGGTCAGCTTTCAAAAATCATAATTCCTTCTATTTGCAGTTAATTTTAGCTTCTATTTCATTAATTATTCTTAAAAATTTATCATAGGGGACCCTTTTGGCATTCCTATTTACCAATGAATTGCCTTTTCCAGTGCAAAAGTTACACCATGTCTTAGATATTCCTGAGAACTTTGAGGTATAAGTTTCTAGTGCAAGTAATATTAATGGAGGAAAAAAAAGAAAAAAATGCTTGGAAGACTTCTCATATCATGATTAAGACCGACTTTATTCTGAGTCCCCTATCTCAAGCACGGTTTGAGTGAATCACGTGAAATTTGGGTAAATCATTATCCACTGAGCACAGGCTGTGCATGCAAAATGTGAAGCAAAAAGAACACTTTTTATGTTTTTCAGTGGAAAGGGGAAGGGGACAAAAACAAGCTTATGAAGGAAAAAAATCTCAGCCTTAATTACAGAAAAGCAATTTTTTTTCTACAATACTAGAAAAATTATTTCATCTATGCAGCTTGATTAGTTGCAAAAGCCCCTATTGTGATTTACAGGAGTAAAAATAGACAGTGCATATGTTAAAAGTTGGACATAAACAGTAAATATCCTCCAGGCTGGTGAGAGCATTGTTTTGTGGTACATTTAGCTGTGATTTGATTAATAATATACAGAGCTCTCTACTGTAAGCATAAATTACTGAACATCTGCAGAAAACAGATGAAAGTGTGAAATATGATGCTGTTGACTGTCTTGTTTGAGCTCCACATCATTCCCCAGTGCTGATAGACTTTCCCAGTCATACTGGGATTAAGAATTAGTACAAATGGTACCAAATTATTAGATAATGTAGTCTTAACAGTAACTGTTATTATTAAGGTTTGTATGTTTAAGCTCATGTGCTACTGTTTTTCAATCAGAAAACATCTGGACTTCAGAAATGCCTTGCAATGGACACACACCTGTGATACAGTGAGGAGGGTTATTGTGTGTTGGAACAGGAGATGAAATCATTAAAAGCTTCAGAGGTGAAAGGCCTCTTTGATCTGACTATTAGGTTGTTAATTTACAGTACAGGAATTTTTTTCCAAACATCCAGTGGTAAACATGTGTCAAAAGAAATGACCAGACTGTGCAGGGATAACTATTAGCAATTTTGTTGCTGGTCCTCTTTGCCCCCTCCAAATATACCCGCTCCCTAGCAACCTTCTAAGGAAGGCAGGAGCCATGCACCTCCAGAACAGCAGGCTCCCAAGGGAGTATCAGGGACTGTCCATGTTTCCTCCAAGAATTATATGGAGACAAAGAGCCCAAAAGAGGTTTGATTCACCATGATCCACCCCCATTGATGACAGGACCTCCAGAAACACAACTGACAGGAGCTCCCACATGGTCCTGTGAGCCAGAGGAGCCTGGCAAGAGGAGGTGCTCCACATGTCATTTTGGAAATCTCTTCCCTGAAGAGAATTCTCCTCCATCAGTGACAAAGCCTCCACACGAACAGCATTCCTGGTCTCCAGAACCTCTTTTGGTTTTTTTTCCAGCAGGTTCCTGGGTATTTAGGAAACTGCTTCTTTTTCAGGAAACTGTAAAATGGAATGAGCAACTACTGTATTACCTCATGATCTGGAGAAATCTCACCACATTAAGCACTACTGACTGTTCCAAATGTTGAAACAAAAATAAAAACCTCACAGATGTCCTTCAAAGAAATTCAAACCAAAGAAGGAAGAGCTAAAATGGTGTGACAAGAGTGCTAAAAATTATGTTCACCCACCCACAGTACAGCATACTTGGGACGGTTGCAGCAAGCAGACTTGGAAATGTCCAGGTTCCTCACTCCTCTCCCATTAGTGCCGGTAAATACAAAACATTTCCTAAGAGGTTAAGAAAGTGTGAAGGCTTTCCCCAAACCAAAAGAGCTCATTTTCTTTTCTTTTCTATCCCTCTTTGTTTCACTGTAATCCATTTCCCTGTTTTAATCCCCATTTTGCCCAGCTGGAAGAACATCGGGCCGAGCAGAAGAAGCTGAAGTATCTACAGAAGAGGCAGGCCCAGATCACCAAGGAGAAGGACCAGCTGCAGAGTGAGCACAGCCGAGCCATCCTTGCCCGCAGCAAGCTTGAGAGCCTGTGCCGAGAGCTCCAGAGGCACAACAAGAATCTCAAGGTGAGTGGGGGCCTTATCACAGTACCCAGCAGTGGGGGGGGAAGATGTTGACACTTTCCCATTTCCCTCTAGCAGCAAATCAAAGAGATTTTTGCATCTGCGCATGCAATATATAGTGATATATACACTCTAGTCTTGAGGTCTATTTACACCAAGACCCCTTTATTTCTCATTCAGAAATATCTCAGCACTTTTGGACACTGGGTTTGCCCACACTGGCTCTAAGCCCTCCTTGCATTATTAGGGAGCTCAATGCAGAGAAGAGCAGTGGTGCTAACAGAGCAGGTCCCTCACAGCGCAGATGCAAATGCACCAGCATGGACAGAATCACAGGAACACCAGCTTTGCTCCAGTGGACTCAGAAGAGGCTGGTGGGAGTTTTCATGTAATTCGAGCACTTGGACTTTTTCAAGTAATTTGTGAGGGTCAGTCAATCGGGACATTTATGTCATGACACAACATCAAGACAGGAAGAATGCCAATATTATTTGTGGAAGTCATTTGGATTACGAGAATCAGTTCAAAGAGTAAATTTTCAGGAGTGTCAAAAGGCTGGGATCCATATGCCATGTCTGCCAATTGCTTGGTGCATCACGCCATTTAAATGTGAAATTTATAATATGATTATGCTCCTTGAAAAAAATGTATGTTCAAGGAGAATTTCTGTTGTGAATGTCCTTTTTTTCTGAGTGCATGTTAGTGAGGGTGTTGGTATTAGTATACAAAAGGCCTCTGCTTTGATCCATTCAAACCCTTTCTTTATGGGGATATAGTTATGTATAGAATTACACATATGAATTGTCAGCGGCAAGAATTCCACCTGTTATAACCTCTAGTAATGGTAATGCATTTTCATTCATTTCCACCGGCTCAGGAGTGGGCCTTCAGGGTCTTGCTCTGTCTTTCATTGTGAGCTGGTAAGAATGCAGCTGGGGGAGGTAATAGTCACACATACACTCAAGCTGTGCACGAGCAGAAGGATAAAAGCAGTTTAACAGATGGGGAAGCTAGAAGCAAATCTCTCTGTGCTCAGTTATGGTCATGCAGAACTGGTAGTGAAAATTAAATTTGTGCCTGTCATTTGTATTAGACCTGAGCTATTCCTCAATATTGATCTACAGTGATTTACCAGGCCATCTGTGGGTAAAATCTTTCAGAAGAAATACAAGCCAGTTTTAAAGTGAATTAAGAATACAGTGTACAGTGCTTTGCATAGCCTTTACTGATATTTCTAAACAAATCATATCAGTGGAACAAATCAGTGAAGACTGGGGTATAGAGAAAAACTAATTCTATTTGGAAAACATATTTGGAACAAATTTTGTTGAATTCCTCACGCAGTTTCCTAGCTACTTTATGCTTATTAATCTTACTACTAGAGAGCATGATTTTTTCCTTTCTCTTTGTATATAAATACTTCATTACACATTTCATCTTTACAATTAGGAAAGTCTCTTTCCAATATCTTTTCACCTGTTAGACTGCTTTACTTTGTGACTAGGTTCCCTAAATAAACCTATAAATTTCAGACTCAGTTCTTGTTTTTATCCTGTGTCTATGCCAGGTGAGCCAGGAAAGGTACCTGAGGTGATCTGGTATTAGGAAGACGTGTTCAAATTTTCATCACTTCTTTCTAAGAATTTGGAGACCTTTTAAGAAACCCAGAATACTATCTTTCCTCTGGTTCCCATGCTATCAGTGTAGAAAAAAACCCAAAGTTAAATAAGACAGTAAGACAAAATATATTTGCTGAATGCATGAGAAATAAAGTAATAAACAAAGGCATTCATTATCTTTATCCAGTTTTGTCTCTCTAAGAATTTTAGCATAGTTCTTGGAATATTTGTCTTTATGCTTTAGCTCCTGGAAATCTGTGAATGTCCAGAAACTCATGTCCTATTTATTTAAATGAGTGCAATTTTCTTTCACTTATGACTGTACTGAGAGGGCCTAAACCCAGAAAATCCATCGAATGTTATTTTTAAAATCTTATGCTTAAATATCTTTTTTTTGTTTTGACAGAACAGATTATTATTATATAATAATTATGCTGGTTCATAATTTTTTAGTGCTTGGGATTAGCACCTCTGATTATGTTCCAAAATGTGGAAAATAGAAACTAGGCAATTGTGTTATTTCAATAGCAAAGGAGAAACCTGGCCTGCCCAGATCAGAAACCCCCTCTGACTTACTATGTGGTACATTATATGCACATCACGTCATGTAAATGTCATCTTCACTCATCTGGTGTGTGGAATTCCCATTAACTGCAGATCCGTGCAGCCAAGTGGTGATGAATATGCAATGCAGAGCTGCACTGAAAATCCGCAGGGCAGATCAGAAAAGAAAAATTTCTGGTTAGTATTGGATACCAGCCTCAAATTCTCACTTACGTACAGTCCAGCTATTCTGATTATTTCCTTGCAGTTACACAGATGTTTAATTCTCCCTCCAAGAAAAGCAGAATAAAAGTTTGTGAAAGAGTGGAATGTATTCCCACTGCAATAGAGAGCAGCTCTGCTAAGACCAGCAGCAACTCATTTCTCTGCATGGAGTTCGTGTTCTGCCAATTATCTGACAGTTTGGTAGCTACTTAGCATCTTGTAGTGACATGAACATCTCAGGTCCCTCGTCCTTCCTGCCACCAGGCATTAAGCAATGACTTTCATACAAATGTCACAAAAGTGAAGAGCTTCAGTTATTGGCTCAGCTCCAAACTGGCTCAGACTGTGGTGCCTGGGAATGAAGAGCATGGTTCATTGAAAAAAAGGATTCCTCACTCGTATCATCTTGGCTGATATGGCTTCAGCAGACCAATAGTCTTCTGGAACTGCCCCAGAGAGGCACGAGAACAATTCCAGTATCAATCACATTCTTCTGTTTGCAAATGATCTCACATTCCTGTGCTAAATCCCAAACTGCAAAATATCCTGTCTTAATCTTAAAAAGGTTTTACTCAATGCATTCTTACATTCTTGGCAGCAAAACATGAGAGCAAAAGCAATATTGCACTAGGACACAAGAACATATGTTTGAAAGGGTAAACATGGAGTGCAAAGGTTCAGAAAGGGCAGAGAAAAGAGAACAATAGTTCATGGCTGGTCTCTGCACAGTGCTGTAGCCACACTTTTGTCCTTCTGCTCAGCCAGCTCCCCTCACCCACACCTATCCTTAATCTGTGACTGGGATCTCAAGGATTTAACAAATGAGGGCCCCTGAGGAGCTCTCCAGGACACATACCTGCCCCCATCCCCAAGCAAACATCCTTCTCAAGTATATTTTTCTCCAAAGCAGAAGAGATGCAGAGAAATACTGCATCCTGCAAATAAATGCTTGCTGGCTCAGTGTCTTAAACCATGGATCTTAGTGTTGTCTCTGTGCTCTGTATTGTAGAATTTTTCTACCTCAGAAGAGCAGGAAATAAGATCTTCTGAGTAACACATGTACAAAGGGTTGGTTTTTTTACATTTGCATGATTGGTAGTCTCAGGATGTCTTGTTTCACCTTGTAATAGAACTGTTTGGTGTGACATATGCACAATCCACCTTTTTTTGGTTTATAGTCATATGGACTTATTACCCTAGAGAGCTTTAAATCATAGCAGTGACATGTTATAACACTACTTGGTCTACTGAAACAGTAAAATTATTTTGAGGAAGGATGTTTTGAAGCCATAGAAATAGGACTTCAGACATGCAAGTTCAATTTCTCACTCTGACTTCTGGAAGTGAAGCACCTTCTGCCTGCTCAGGGCTGAACCTATGTAATGGAGAACTAAGAGGCATGAGGAGTTTTTTAAACTGTGTATGAGAGATAAAATGGAGTTCTGACTTAACCAAAACTACCTAGGAATTCAAGTTAAATTTGGAACAGTTTCAAACAAAAATAAAAAGACTGACACTGTTTGTAAACATACCCTTTCAAAAGAAATTTAAATATTTCCTTTTGGGAATGCTAAAGGCGTAGATTTAAAACATCTTCTGAGCAGTGTTTTTAACTCTACTTTGGAAGAGCATTCTTCTGCTAAAAAGATTTAAACAAAAAATACCTACAAACTGCTCAGTTGCTAGTCAAGAAAAATGTTTCAAAATCATTCTCACCAGCTGAAAAAAAAAAAATGGAGCTTCTCTGTCATCTTTCTGCAAATTTTCCATGTGTCCAATTTCCACACCAGGTACTGAACCAGGACTCAACTCCCAAGTCATTTGCCCAGCTCCACATGAAATTCTTCCTTCCTCTTAGGAGAGAGAGTCCTTCTGGGCTCACACTTTGTATTACTCTGTTTATGAGTACACACACAGGTTCTTGTGTGAAGTGCAGAGCACAGCAGGGCTCCACGGTGATTTCTGTGCACGAGGGTATTATCAATGGCTCCATTGTTTTTCTCCCATCATCCAAGGCGCTGTCATCTCTATCGCTCCCCAGACAGCAAAAGGACAAACATGCCCTACCTTGAACAGCAGCTGTCCTAGATCAGGCTCATGTTGTGCATGCCAAGCAGAAACTGGGTCATTTGGTATTCACCTTACTTTATGAACAGGGCCTGAATCAACACCTGCTATGTCACATTCATAATACAAATTACACCTCATTAGAGTCAGCTAAGGCTTTATTCAAATATATTTATAGAAAATATCCATATGCAGTGTTATCAGAGATTTTTATGCAAATTACTATGCTAGCTGAAACCTTATTAGAGTATGCTATTTGCATGCTGTGGAGTGAGTTCTTAACATGGTCCTGGCATGATTTGTAACTACAGCAGATATGGTCCCAGCCACTCTATATCAGGATTACATTCCCCAGAAGGGCAGACTGTCCTGGAAGAAAATGAAGAAGGAATAAAAATAGTCTGTATTTCTGGATCCAAAGCAATAAATCCAGAATCTTTCTGCATTGTCTTTTATATAAACAAATCCAAAACAGAACTTCAATAACAGGGAAAAAAAATAAATCTGAATGTCTGCTTTGATTCTGTAGGAAACAGCCTACAAGCTTTCCTTGATTCCACTAGCTAGTAAATTAGTCTGAATGTTCATATCAGTTAAAAAGTTAGGGAAGGAAAATTGAGGAATTGGAAGGGATTCTTCAGCAAGTGATGGATTTCTCTTAAAAATTTAAATCCCAAAGGCCATGAATTTGATATGAAGATTCCTTGTTAAAAGGGTGATTTTAAAGGGTGATTTTTTAATTCAGTTAAAGAGAATTTTGATAAAAGAGCTTTTGACTACTTCCACTAAATATCTTCTTCCAAAGCGAAAGCTGTGATGCAGTATCATGAATCAAGACATGCATGTATGTCCTCTCCTTCAGGCTTGCTTTGATCTGAAGCTCTGCTCTACATCCGTCTTTATAAATGCAAATTTTTAGTTCCCTAATTTTCTCAAGGCCACTGTGTAATTTGCTCTTTAAATTTAGAATCATGCCTAATGTTGGAGCAGATGAAAGCAAGAAAATCTCCAAAGAGGAATGCAAACACATATAATCCCTCAAAGGGAAGCTTTCTGCTACTCCGAAACAGTATTTTTCTGGAACTGCTTGTTATGCCTCTCACTTTCTGTGTTCTCTCCCATTTAACAACAGGAGGAGACAATCCAGCGGGCACGGGAGGAAGATGAGAAGAGGAAAGAAATAACTAATCACTTCCAGGGCACACTGAGTGAAATCCAGGCTCAGATCGAGCAGCAAAGTGAGAGGAACATGAAGCTCTGCCAGGAGAACACGGAGCTGGCAGAGAAGCTGAAGAGCATCATTGACCAGTATGAGCTGCGGGAAGAGGTGAGCAATGCCCAGGCTGCTGGCTGGGACAGGCAGCACACCCAGCTGTCCCAGGGAAAGCAGGAAGCACTGCCAGCAGCCTGGCCATATTCGGGTGTCTCACAGAGGTAACAAGGGCAGCTCCCACCATGCTTTGCCCTCTGAGCAGGACTGTGCCTGCAGCAAGCCCTCCGCTCTCTGCGGGTGTGGAATTGTGTGGGACAGCGCCCTGCCCATGGCAGCCACGGCAGCCTTGCCGCTGTGGAGAGTGGGGCTGAGGCACCCCATAAGCAGCAAGATGTGCCAGCTGCCTGCTAAGCTCCCCAGCTCAGTCACAAGTCCCCCAAATCCCTGGGGATCTCCCCCAGCATCTCTTTCCTCCCTCCCACTAAGCTTCCACTGAGCACATCCCAGCTCCCATTTCTTTGGACAGCCTGTTCTGCAGGTGATAACAAATATAGTTTGTTCCCTCCAGAAGCAGGTTGCTGAGAAGGGCTCTGATGTCAATTATTTGACCCTTCCCCAAAAGCAGAAAATTAGGATGATAGATAAAGGAGACCATTTGAATTAAAATAGATTATTTTTTTGCAGGCACAATGCTCACTAAGATCTAGCAGACAATAGATAGATGGGAAATTATTCTTTCTGTAAAGATTGGAATTGGCCAGAAAATTTTGACACCAAAAGAAATCCTCCAGTAAAATCCCAAAGTACCTTTTTTTTTTCATTTTATGACAAACACTAACAAATATCACAATGGGTCTTTTTATAGTTTCTAAATACATTTACTGTGAGCCTCAGTGCAATCAGACAACATTATCATACTGAATAAAACATAAGTAATCTGTCTTTACAACCTGGAATGACTGATACAATACCTGCTTTTCCAAATCTGTTGAATCATGTATGAAGTCTTACAATGAATGAAGGAAATGTACACCCCTGTCTTGTGGTGTCTGTGAGAAGCAAATGTAAACCAGAGGGACACACTCAGAATAATTGCTCCTATGAATTTTATCTAAGTGAATTAAGAGTAAAGAAGGCTATCAGCAACATTCATCTCCTGAAGGTCACCATGGAGGCAGACGTTTTACAGGCTAGAGGAGGCCTCTGGTTTATTTGGTCTGATCTCCAGATCCCCACTCATGTACTGTCACCCACACCCTCCAAGCCCATGTTGTGCAGGTGTGGCCAGACCAAAGGGGATGTACTAGGCTTGTATTTACACAGAGGATGTCATGGGCTGTGCACATGCTCCCAAGTACTGCAGGTGCAATGTGTCTACACCATCGTCCACACTGTGGCTTAGATCCACTGGCCATTTAACAGCTAAGAAAAAGGGTGTCCCCAGCATATTTGTTATTGATGAGCAATTATTTGATCTTCAGTCAGATTATACTGATGACTTCATATGTAGACCATAGAACTGGCAAAGATGCTAAGGCGCTTTTTTTCCTACAATAAATCAAAACTGATAATGTACACCAGTTTCCCTTCCCATGCTAATTCTGGCACAGTTTGTTCTTATCAGAGCTGTAATTTTTTAGGAATTGCAATAGGTTGGGTGTCTTCTTGTTTTGCAATGTTTTTGTCTTATAAGTGTTCCAGTAAATAGCTGTACATGTACGAGCATGAAGATCTACGTAAGACAATTAAACCTGCACATTCAGCAGAATTTGTTTTTTTACAGCACCTTGATAAAATATTTAAGCACAGAGAACTTCAACAGAAACTGGTGGATGCCAAGTTGGAACAGTCTCAGGAAATGATGAAGGAAGCTGAGGAGCGACATCAGAAAGAGAAGGAATATGTACCTATCCTTCTAATTTGTCTGTGTTTTATCTAACTTTAGGCCAAAAACAAGCCCTGCATGCTATTTCACTAATATATTGGTTCTTCATGTCCAGTCTGGGGTACAGTAGCAGAGAAGTTTTTATAGCTACCATCAATGCTCAGTGCAAAGGAACAGCCTCTGGAAGGCTGCTTTTTATTGGCATTTACAGTTTTAGAAACACGCTGCAGAGCAGTGGGTTAGAGCCCAGGCTGCTCCAGCTAACTCACTGTTACTGTGCAGTTGGTGCATCCTGATGCTGGGTCAGGTGATACCATTAGTTTTCAATTTTCTCTGGTATTTGATACTCCATCTCCCCTACACAATAAATGCACACATCTAAACCATTTAGAGGAGACCAATAATGTGGAATTGAAGTGAAATGGCTGAAGGCTGCTATTCCCCCAGGTTCAAAGCCTCCCCAGGCATCCTGCCATGAGTCCAGTTTTGCCAGTGGAGGAGTCCCCAGGAGCCACTTGCTCTGACAAAGCCCCCCCCCCCGCTCTCTGTTTACCTCCCTATATCGGTTTGCCAGTGCCTCTTTCAGGCAGGCAGGGTCTGGGTCCGTTCAGCAGCTTTGTCTGCTCTTCCTCCCTTTCTGGAGGAGGGGACATCTCTAGCAAAGGGACAGGGGAAAGAAGGTCCAGGAGGGATGTCCCCTGCAGGCACAGCTGGGATGGGAGGAGAACACTCCTCCATCTGTAGTCTCACACATTCTGTGACTTAATCAGACTAAAATTAATTTTCTCAGACTGCCTGGTATTTTCACAGCAATCCTCACATCTACAAAGGATCGGAGTTCAACTCTGGCACACGGTCCCTCTTCTCAGCAGAGGCAGCAGCTCTCAGAGGGAGTGACAGGCTCTCATTAGCTGGAAGAAAGCTTTCGTTTTCACCAGTCCTCCAGCTAACTCAGGAGCAGCATGAGAGAGCTCTAAAGAGAGGACATTTAACCTTTCCCCATATCTGGGAACAGATATATTAGCATAAGTCTGGCTAATGGGTATCTTAAAATATGGATGAAAATGTGGGGCTCTAAGCCCTGTGGTTAGAGCACAAGGGAAACACAGCATACACATCTTACCAAAAACAGCCCATAAGAGCATTTATCCTCTTTCTCTGCACTGATCTTGCAGTTGGAACACCCACTCCTGCTCAGCTTTCCTCCCAACTAAAGAGTGAGGGTGAAAAGGAGCTGGGGCTTCTCTGTGCAGATCTGCATATCACTGCATGACAATTTGTAGTCCAGCTGACTTATTCCCTTTCACTCTGAAACCTACATAAAGCCGAACCCCAAAATTTCATCCATGACCATTGATTCTTGGCAGATTTAAACTCCAGTAAACATGTCCAAGAAATCACTTGCAATGGCAAAGCAAATATGGGCTTACTTTACTGCTGTCACTGGAAGTTATGGTAATGAGTACCAGATTTCAGATACTGGGGGAAAAAACACCCTCAAAACAGAAGACGTAAAAGACCAGGCATTGGCTCTGTGGAAAACTGGCATATACAGCCTTGTGTCAATGACCTTTCTTGCTGCACCTCTCAGAACATGAGTTTTGGGGCTGCTTGTCACCTGTGACTGTCCCTGTTTTAGTCAAAACTTCTTTGTGTGTAATATCCAGAACTGGTATGCACAGTTTTGGTATTTTCATTTCTTTTAAAGCACTAAAAGTCATCACTGTCTACAGTTGGGAGTGGAAGATTTTCTTTTTGGCTTTGCTGTGTGTATGAAATAACAGGTTTGAAAACACACTACTCAACCTTTATGCAGTGGGTGTATAATTTGTATACACTTCGCATACACTTTGGGAATATTTTTCCCATTGTCCAAATTAATGCTTAAAAATCCTGTCCTTGAGGTAGGCTGGTGATGTATGGCTAACATCACCTCCAAGCAAGGTAGATTTAGCTGCAGAATTTAAGGCCAAAAGCCATGCAATGAGTCAAGGCATAATTAAGCATGTCACGATTCATCACAGGTAGCCGAGCACCCAGAGAGCTGGCCTACACTTGGCTCCCACCTCCATCCTATTGATGTGCTCTTAGTCCCGCCCACCCAGCTCTTGTGCTAGGGTCTGTGGGAGTAATGTATATACATGGATGTATGAAATCAAGGTGCTTTTGATGGAGTTCTCTCACTCAGCTGTAACTCTCTCCAGCTCAGTAATGGGCAAAGTTAGAACAGCTTTCAGAACCTTTCTCTCCATAGAATTTTCTCATCCCTGTGCATGACCTTTGCTGCAGGATTTTGTAAATGTTCTTAAATGAAAATTATTGTATTTTTTTATCTATTTGATTACTCTTTGAAGGCTCACTTTGATGCCTTCCCATGCACTTTTTCCATGTGGGAATCTTTGCCCCTATGCAAATCTTCTTTATTTTTCAAATTTTATTATGGGGTTAGGATTAGGGTTAGGGGTTGGGGTTAGGGTTGGGGTTGGGGTTAGGGTAAAGGTTAGGGTTAGGGTAAAGGTTAGGGTTACGGTTAGGGTTAGGGTTTGGGTTTGAGTTAGGGTTTGGGTTATGGTTTGGGTTAGGGGGTCAGGGTTAGGCTTAGGTTTAGGCTTAGGTTTAGGCAAGGAGAGATGTCCCCTCTTGCAGAGTCTGTACACCTCAAAAGGAGGTCATCTCATTTGTTGCACCATTCACTCTACACATTCATCAAAGGATGCAATTTCAAATTTAATCAGCAATGGTTTAAAATGTGAGGCTTTCACAAAGGGACAATTTAACCAAAGGATGCAATTTTACTACCATCCTGGAACTGGTCAGCACTTCTTGGACTTCCTCTCCCCCATATCAAACTTTTTTAGCACTTGTAATGCAAACTTTGATGTGTAATTAATTGCAGTATAAAGTGTCTGTGGCTTTCAAGTATTTGTCTGCAAGGTATTGATCAGATTTCTACATAATTGGAATTTATGGAGTCTGACAGCTAAAAGGGAATCTTCATTTTCACTAAGCCAGCCCTTGTGACTGTCTGCGCCTCCAGCAGCTACCATAGCTCTAATAATAGAGTGTAGCATCACCACACTTCACTAAAGTGCTGCTCTGTAAACACCACATGCAATATTTATTCATTTCTTGATACTTCAGCCTCCTTGATACCACTTCATAGTCTATTAATAAATGTATCCGTTCTGACTCGTTTTCTCCCAGCTTGGTGTTTGCAGATGACCTCAGGCTGCATAAGAATGTGTGCTAATTTGAGCAAGCCTCTCTGTGGCTTGCTTCCATTACAGAAGAGTTTATTAACTCTTGGATTTTTACTGACTGAAGAACCTATGTGGGTCAATAAGACCAAGGGGTTTCATTAAGAGGCAAAAGAAGCAATATTTCTTTGCCTTCTCTGTCCATCTGTTTTGCTGTGGCCAAAGATATGGTGCAGGAGGTGGGATCTTTTCATTATTCCAGTCACATTGGGTCTGGAGGTAACCTTAGCTGAGATTAAAGCAATACAGATAAAAGCCCAGTTCTTGGAAGTAATGACTGGCATAGAGACTGGGTATCTCTGAAGGTTTTCAAAGTACTTTTCATTAAATCTTTCAAACCCTGCAAATTCTGAAAAACACTCTAAAAAAGTAGATATCTAAGAAAGGTGAATCTTAAATATCCAGACTTCATCCAAACTTTTAAAAAATTGATTTTTTTTACATATGTAAAGCATACCCTCTTCTGAGAAAATGAATGAACGAACTGGTGCTCATTTAACTCATACCAGCTCTTTTTACTGGCTATGGCACAACCTATTTGAGATTTTAATCAACAAGATCTGAATTAAAGAATTTGATTTATCTCCCTTGAACCAAACATCAAATTAAATTCTCAAAATAAATATTAAGAGGCAGGTATAAAACAAATACAACATGGCATTTCTTCATAATTGAGCTGTAAAACATTCTTGTCTAGGAAACTTCAGATGGCAAAAATTCAGTGGGTCCAAATCAAAAGGGAGAATTGATGGAAGAAATATTTTTCTAGAGCTAATATATATATATATGATTATATGTGCCACAAGTCTAATTCAGATAGTCTCTGTGCCACAAACAGCTGGCGGCAGTCAGCATTTTAGGATTCATCCTCTGCTCTTTTACCAGGTGGTATTTGCATAGCTTACATGTGTTATTTCCAATAAAATGGTTAGAATAAAAGTTTTTACTGGGGATCAGATACATTTTCTGCATGTGCTTCTACTCACCTTTCACTTCCAGTATAAGTAAGATCCATTGACGTACACAGTCCTTTTAATTTTCAATATATTTTCAGAGCCCAGCTGTGCTATTTTAAATACAATTTACAGTACAATTTACGTACAATTTAATCCAACAGAGCAAAATCCTGTGGTAAAATAACTTCTTTATGTCTCATTTCTCAAGCTATCATTAGCATTCTTTTTCTAAAATGTATTTGGCCTGACTAATAAAACACTTTATAAATGTTTGGTAGACGACAGGGACATTTCTTTAACACTTCGGCAAATGTTTCCTGCTTTCAGATTAAACCAATTGCTAAAATACTACTGTGTACTTTGGAAGTGCTGACTCAGAACTGTGGCTAGGAAAGGTCTCTGCACACCTCATTGCTACAATTCATTCAGCCTTGACCAATCCTCCACCTGCTCTATCTGCAGCCTGCACCTCAGAATGTGATTTTGCCAAACATCTTGGAGCAGGAAATCACACCTTCCCAGGAGCAGCCAGGAAAGAAACTGCAGTCAAGCTTCTCCTGGGCTGCCTACTTAACCTGAGACATTTATCACCCTGAGCTGGAATTCTTCACTTGTCAATGCAAACAGAGCCCAGAGATAACAGACAGCAGTAAATGTATGGCATTCATTATGCACTGGCTTTCTAAAATCTTGCAGATTTTTTGAGGCAGGTCTGACTGTGGCCATACCCACATGCTAAGTCACGGTCATTAATGCAGAAGGAAGTTTGCCATTCACTGGAGAGCAGGAATTTGGCTGGAGCTGTGCTGAAATGAACATGCCAGAAAGTATCATCACCATTCTCTAGAAGTCTGGTGAAGATATGGTTAAATACCACACTTTTTATAGCCCACTGTACTGCACACTTATTTCCAAGTAAATTTTGAACTCCTATTCAAATATGCCTTTGGAACCCAAATAGCCTGTCCTGTGTCTCAGGATAACACTAAATGCTGTATTACCTAACTGCTCTAACTCTATTCACCTGAATGTTAGATCACTCCTTATCACAGTAACATGAGTATCTGGAGGATGAGAATTTCCAACTGATAAACTAGGGATCTAACAATTTTCTCTCTGTTGCCCAAAACTCAGCTCCTGAACCAAGCTGCAGAATGGAAGCTCCAGGCCAAAATGTTAAAGGAGCAAGAGACTGTCCTACAGGCACAGGTGACGTAGGAGAGGTGATTGCATGGTGTGCCTTTGTTTGCCAGTTTTTAACCCATGAGGCACATTCCAGGTAAAGTATCCAAACTACTTTCTGTGTATTCCTTCTAGCCTCATTCTACATCCCATAGACTATTGCAAAGGAAGCAGGTTATTTTCAAGACAGCTGTAAGGTAATCCCCATACTGTAAATCATACTCTGACATGTGGGTTGTTTAGTCTAAAGAAGAGAAGAGAAGGCCCTTTTACAAATTTTTGGTATTTAAAAGAGGTTTATAAAGATGGAGAGGGACTTTTTGCCAGGGCATGTGATAGGACAAGGGGTAACAGTTTTAAAGTGAAAGAGGAGAGATTTATATTAGATATGAGGAAGAAATGCTTTGCTGGGAGGATGGTGAGACACTGGAAAAGGTTGCACAGAGAAGTTGTGGATGCCTCATCCCTGGTGGTGTTCAAGGCTAGCTGGATGGGGCTTGAAGCAACCTGGTCAGTGGAAAGTGTCCCTGCCTAAGGCAGGAGGATTGGACTACGTGATCTTTAAAGGTCCCTTCCGACCCTAATCATTCTACAGTGCTATGATTTGTGAGTGTTTATAGTACTCAACCACAGAACAACATGTGTGCCTCGATTATTCACCATAACTACCCTCCAGGCAGGTTTCTGATACAGCAAAGCACTGAAGTACATACATATCAGGAAACATATTTACCAAACTGGAGCTGTTGTGCCCATATGCTTTTCTGGACTGGGGTGCAAAAGCAGCATTTTCATTAACTTTAACAGCAATTCTGTCTACTAACCACTTATAGAAAGGAGTCTCTAGGATTTCAGTGCTTAATTGTATTTGAAACTTTCAATAAAATAAAATTACTGGCCAAAATTACACCAGGAGTCAAGCTGGAGTGAAAGGCAGAAAAACCAAGAAAATAGGCAGAATACACTACACTTTGGGAGCAATGCCATAATAACCTTGAATAGCTGAGTGAGACCTTGAGTCAATGAATGAGAACAGTAGATGACATCAAAAGGAGAGAGTATCTGTAGTTATGCAGATTTATCTTCCTTGACCTGTCTGTGAGAAAGATTCCCCCCTAGCAGAACCTTGAGGGGGGTGGTGTCAGTCCATTGCAGCTGCCAATCTCCTCACCCATCAGGAAGCGCCCTCCTAGCCCTTGCTCACAGTTAATCATACAGGCAAGTTGTCCCAGCTTTTCCCTTGCAGATGGTCTAACTGCTACATGTTGAGGAGTCAAGAAATGCCAGTGTTAAACTGATAACCTGGAAACAAGCTAAGAGGGGTTTCGTTTTTCACATGTTTTTTTCAAAGGCTGAGATAAGCCAGTGGCACACCGGAGAACATCATATAAACTGCTGCTGACAATAGTTTGATAGGTTCTGCAATCAAACCTCAAAGGCCTCCAGCTGAGTCTGTCCTGACTGCAAACCTGCTCCCAATTTTCTCAGAGTGGTTTTAATTAAACTTTTATGTTCAACCAGAAGAAAAAGAATTTATGCAGGCAGACCTCTGTAGCCAGTTTAATGAAACTAGAGGTTTTGATAAAAACTAGAATATATTAGGCACACATTTGAAACAGAAAAAGTGTTTTTAGAAAAATCCAGTCAAACAAGTCTGTAAAGGCATTAAGAATACATGTGCCCCTTGCAGACTTGTGCAGACAAAAGTTAGGTGATTCACTTCCTGAAATGAAACATCCAGTTAAGTGTGTTGCTCAAGTGTGAGAGCTCTTGTCACTTACACATCAGCCTCCATTTGGAATTACTGGGAATAATAACATTTTTACTATTATTTTTTAAAATTTTTATTATTTCTGGTATGGTAGCATCAAAAGGCCTCCCTCATGACCCAGATGTTGTCACGCAGGGTGTTGTGCAAGTGCAGAACAGAAAGAGCAAAAAGAGCTCCGTGATGCAAACAACGCAAAGCAATAAATAGATATTATGCCCCATCCCTGGAAGTGTTCCAGGACAGGTTGGATTGGACTTTGAGCAACCTGGTCTAGTGGAAGGTGTCCCTGCCTATTGCAGGGATGGTCTTTGGGGTCCCTTCCAACACAAGTCTTTCTATGATTCTGTGATTAACAGAGGAACAGATGCATGGAAATTTCTGAGGAGACATTGGGTCAGTGAGATAGGGAGAAGCCATAATATAACCTTCACAGTGAGATATCTCTCTCAGAGGAGGTGATGAACACCCACTGCTTACTTGAGCTGGAAGGAACTGGGGACATCCTGTTCATGTCAGCCTGTCTCTGGGTGGCACAATGTGCCTGAGACAGCCAAATCTGGTGCTCCAAATGGTGACAGGGATCTGGCACCATCTGAGGGGGTACACCCAAACTGTGGTGCTGCTTCCCAGGATGCTGCATGCTCTCCCCAGGCATGATGCTTAGGCAGACTATTTTAGCTTCACACATTGGAACAAAATAAAAAGAAGTCAGTCGAGACCTTTAATTTTTGGTAGCCGGCATAGTGCAATCACTAGGCCATGGCAACCAAGAAGAACATAACAAGGCCAAAGGGGTGTCCCCTCTCAACATGGCAATGCTGAGGTGCCCCTACTTCCCAAGGCCTTGCACTTCCAGCAGTGCTGCCTCCACCCTCCCTGCCCATACAGTCCTGCTGGATGCAGCAAGGGGGTCCTCGTCTCCCTGACCTTGGAGCACAGGTGCATGCTCCTAGTGAGTGACATCTCTCACAGCCTGTTCCCAGCCACAATGAAAACATTCATTTATTATTCAGTTTTAAATTGCAGAAGCTATTCTTGGTGCTATGGTGCTGCCTAGGGCCCTAGCTGAGGTCAGACCTTGTCCTGTTCAAACATTAAAGGTTTTTGACCTAATTAAACAATATGCAAAAATTGGAAGAGAAAGCAGAAACAGAATTGAGGTGAGTTTTTTTTAAAACAGGTCTGGGCTAGGAGCCTCAGTTCTCTGACTCCCATCCCTGCTCAATCAGCTGGCTTTGGGATGCTCAGGCATTTCTCCTTAAAGCTATGACATCACTTCCAAATGTCAATGTTCCACTGATACACTTGGTATCAGTGTCCCACTTAGGCTGTGGAACTTGGGCTGCTAGGACAAATCCCTCTGAGTTTTTGTTTGTGCCTAGGTCACAGCTCTGGCTACAGCCTTGCATAAATACAGACACGAAGGCTTCACATCAGCTAGCTCTGATATTGGCACCACGGAGCACTCTGTATGGGTTAACCTCCCGTGTCTTCACCCAGCTCCATGGCGTAGGGCTGCAGCCAGTGCCCTCCTCACAGCCTCCAAGGCCCTTGCAACCCAGGTTATACTTGGCTGGAACACATCCACTGAACCTTGCATTGGGGCTGTGGCAAGGGGCACCATAACAACTAGCTTGAACGAACAAGATACATAATATAACCTTACCTGATTTCAAAATCAGAATTAAACCCACCCCACTATCAGCAACATTCTCTAAATCTTCTTTTCCTCAGTAACTGTGCAGTAGTATCAGGGGAGGGGTGAGTTGACTGGCACCACACTAAAGAAAAGCTCCTAGATAATCCTTTTTCCAGCTCCCTGCTGGTGTGGAGAGAGAGGGTGACCAGCTTCCACTCACACACCAGAATACTGCGGGCTGCTCTTGAACCTCCCAATGCTCTGCACCCACCCCGCCTCAGCCACCACATGTGACACCATCACTTTCCCTAAGCGCTGCCAGGCTGGACAGATGAAATGTCTGATCACCTAAACACTGCGGGGGATGTTCTGGCACCAGAAGGAAGGGAACAAGCTGGAGCTGGTCTTCTTTTCCAAAGGAGAAAAAGCCAAAACCAAGAAAATCTTACAGAAAAATTAACCTCAGATCTTTAGAACATTTTTTTCCCGCAAAACCATCTGATGATCTTAGTGGAATCTAGATACAAAAAAAAAAAGTAATAATGACAAAATACAGCCACAGATGAACTTTCACATGGCTACCAGGTATAAACTGATAGTAAAATATGGAGCCCTGGTAGTCTGAAATGCTGTCACATTGCAACAGAACTTTCTTCCGCTCTGCTTCACAAAGTGAAGTGAAACTGGCAGGAGAGGCTGGCTGTGGATGGCCTTCTCTGTCTTTGTTGGCCTTGCCTACAGCTGCAGTCCAAAACAGAGCTGACAAGGTGCCCTCTCAGCTTGCTCAAAGCTGTGGTGCAGGGATGCATCTTGAAGGAATCCAGTGCGGAATCACAGCTGTGTGAAAGTGAAGGGTGGGCTTTGTTTACATGCCAGATAACATAGAAAGTGAGCAGTGACACTACTCTTCAACAGGGGAGTCCAGTGAAGCACATCAAGCACTGCCTGTGCAGCTCCTGGCCACAGCCTGAGCCATCAGGTGGAAAGATGGAAGAGGGAGACTGCAGTGTGATGTGGGGATGCCTCTCCCCCAGCTCACTTGGACATCAAAAGCCTCATATCCAGGGTAGCACCCACGTCCCAGCCTGGCTAGAGGAGTAATCCACAAGGCAGGTGAACAGCCAGGCAGCCAGGCAGTATTGAACTCCTCTGTCAGGGCTGAAACCCTCAGGTTAAAGCTGGGGTTTGGGGATTTCTGCATGGTGAAGCAAGGCTTAGAGCTTAGGCACAGCTCTGCTCACGCTGGCTCTCACCTTGAGTTAATCTCACTGAATGGTCCTGCACAGCATCAGTGGTTGGACCAGCTCAGGTTAGTCCTTGCCCATGGAGGTGGGCCAGGGATCAAACCAAGGAAATGTTTTCAGAAGTCTTGATATCTACAGAATTCCTTTCTTCCTGGGCACTCTGTATAGAGACACCACAGCTGCAACATTCAGGAGAACAGGGCATCCGTAATTCCCAGGTCCTTTTGAAATCACTTGCCTGGCTCTTTCTATTCTTACTCAGTTTACCTTTCTGCAATGGAGGAATCATAGTAGTTTGCAACCATAAAAAGATGCATAGAGTTTCTGTTCCCTGATGTTTGTGCTTCATGGTCTCCAAACAGAAGCTAATTTCCATGTCCAAACACAATACTTGTTTTGTTATCTTCTATCAAAGTAGAAGTTCACCATCCTGGACATTCTTAAATTACTGAGTGTTTTTTTTTCTCTCTGTTAATACAGATCACTCTCTACTCTGAAAGGTTTGAAGAATTTCAGAAAACATTGACCAAAAGCAATGAAGTGTTTGCCACATTCAAACAGGAGATGGAAAAAGTGAGTAGGAGCTCATGCCTGAACTCTGTAATTGATACTTTCCTTTTAGATTTTGATATTTCTCACTGTAATAATTCTACCTGAGATGGGACCGTTTCTGCACATTTTGAAGAATAATCTCATCAACATTGAAACAAGATTTAATACACACTCAGACACAACTGACAGCAGGTTAGATTTCAGCTCCGCAAGCTGAACAGCAGAAAGGAGAGCAGAAAGCTCTCCATTTTAGCTAAAACTGAAAATGCCTGGAAGAATAAACATTTTACCTAAAATCTAATGTGGTGGTTGGGTACAGATCCCTAAGACATACCAGAGGGGGAGTTTGGAGCCACATTTATCAGACCATGTTCCCAGGAATGCCTAGAACCTTCTAGGTGACTGACACTGGTACAGAGAGTTTGACATAGGCTACACATCTTTCTATTGGAGTGTATAGGCAGAGCTGAAGCCCACCAACCCCCTTCCACTGTATGGAAACAGTCCAACAGACAGTTTCCTTGCAGCTGGGGTTCTTATTTCCTGTAATGAATGGGAGTTAAAACCCCACTCATATCCACATGTTGCACCTGCTTTCATAATTAACAGTGTTCTGCTCTGCCACCAAGGCTCAAAATGCTCATGCCCTGATCCCAGCAGCCTCTAATGATTCTTCACAGAGAGTTCTGTCTGCAGAAAACCAAAGGGAAAATGGTGCTATTTAGCTAGTGGTGTGTTTTGGAGGTAGTATAGAGGGGTGACTAATCCAGGGGGAACTTCCCTGGCCTTGATGGCTCAGAAGAGCCCGTCTTTAACTTCCCAGAAATCTGACACTGTGGTCTGTTAAAGAGACAAACAGATTCCACCATTTCTTTGCCTTTTGTTTTTGTGGTAGTTTGTATGCTGGAAGTTGGCTATAAACAACTAGTCCTACTTTTGGGACTACAGACTAGAGGCTGAAAGTTATATAGCAGCTACTTAAAATGAAATCCATCCCTTAACATAAATTATTACTTAGCACAGATGCTACAGCCACTGGTAGCAGAGTTATGAGTAGGGCCAAAGACTTGAATAAAGGGGCTGCCCTAATTTCATCTGCAGCATGGAATTTCTGTTGTGATTCAGCTTTTCTTCCAAATTCTATAGATGACAAAGAAAATGAAGAAGTTGGAAAAGGATACAGCTACATGGAAATCCAGGTTTGAGAACTGTAACAGAGCATTACTGGACATGATTGAAGAGGTGAGCAATCTTTCCCATCTCAAGATGCAACCTTTTCCCCATGTAAAGCTTTAACTAGGAGATGAGATAACCTGAAACTGCCAGAAGTCAGTGAAAAATTTCTTCTTGAATGTAAGGGTCTCTCTTTCAAGCTACCTTGATAATTGGATGTCTTTAAAGAAAAAAACAATCCCAGCTGCTAGGGCTTTTAGATTGTGCAGGCATTCACTACATCCATGAGAAACTGAATTATGTAACTCTGAATTTTAAGTGCTCTAAAAATGGGTGATTCTTAATGCTCTCCCATAGAAGCAAATTGGCATTAGTTCACTTCATGCTACTTTCTGCATAAGAGCATCCACCCAGGGAATTAATGCGTTCTAGCTAATGAACTTTAAAATCATGCCTTTCATTAACTTCCTGTGTAGTCAAACTCTAAGAGTCAAAAGCAAGTACTGTGTCTCACCCTGCTTTTAAATGTGCTGTCCCAGGGGCATTGAAGAGGAAGTTCATAAGCACATTGGAACTCATTCAAAGAAGATAAGAGGCTGCCTGAAGTTTCACCCCAAACATATGCTGAACTTGGACCAGATCTTTCTGGTTAGCTTTGTAGCTCTGTGATATTGCTACTTCTATTTTTATGGTTTTCTGTGTCTCTTGTTTCCTCACTGGGTGTAGAAAATGTTCCAAATCAGGATGCTCTTGCAGAACCCAGAAGCAAGATAAACAAAAAATATAAAGCAGCTTGTTTTCCTCCAAATTCACACCCACACCTACCAAAAGTCCAAGTAGGCTTTTGGACTGTATGGACACCCACTATATTTTCCATCTCTCCAGATCATCAGCAGGTATTCCTGCAAATATATTTGAATGAAATTGATCTGAATATATGCAGAATGTTAATACACTGTAGTTACAGGGATGAATTTCCTCTTGAAGCTTTCCAAAAGACCATAGTTATTGAAGAGCAGTTGGTGAAAGGCAGCCTCCTGGTAGCATCCTCTGAGGGCTGCTTAGATCTCAAATTATTTCCTAATCACCAGTTCCACTAATGAATTGCATGCACCCAAACTGAGCCTGTACCTTTGTCTGATGTCTTTGACTGCAGAAAGCCATGAGGTCCAAGGAATATGAGTGCTTTGTGCTGAAAATCCAGAGGCTAGAGAACCTCTGCCGTGCTCTGCAGGAAGAGAGGAATGAATTGTACAAAAAAATAAAGCAAGCACAGTTCCCAGGAGAGGTGAATGGAAACAGCATCTTAGAAGAAGAAGAAGAAGATGATACTGATACAACCCCTTCCTCCTCTGAGCAGGCAAGCATTGAGCTGCACGAGAGCGACAAGAGGATGCTGAAGCAGCTGGCTGAAGCTTTCAGGGTGTCCCACAAGGCAGAGGAGTCCCTCCCAAGCAACAGCAGCAATCCAGAGACCTGTGACGCTCAAACATGTAGTGCCGTCCTGGTGCCAGAACCCCCTGCTCCTCTCATTCCACATTCAGAGGCTGGGAACCTCTGTGAGCAGCCCAGCACAAGCACACCCACTGAACACACACCAGCGGCCACTGAAAGTATGACAGTGGCCACTGACAACGTGTCAAACCCCACCAAAAGCACACCCTCACTTCCAGACAGGGTGCCAACACCCACAGAAAGTGTGCCAATGCCTCCTGAGAGTGTGCTAGTACCCACTGGGAATATGCCAACACCCCCTGAAAGCATGCCAGCAACCCCTGAAAACATGCCAACACCCACACAAAACACACCCACTCCCCTTGGGAATATGCCAGTACCCATTCAGTGTCCACCAAAACCTGCAGAATGGGCAGGTGACCCAGCAGATAGACCTGTCCAAGGTCAGTCTGCAGAGCAAACAGGGGACACAGACATGGAAGCAGTGGATTGAAGACACCATGTGTCCAGACTTGTCTTCTGCAAACCAGAGCTCTGCTTTGTCCTCTAAATGGATACGTATTTTTTTTTAAAGAAACAAAAATTGGTTCGTAAAACACATGTTTCTGTATGCAAATGTAATGCACTTCTCTTTGCTACCACTATCCAGTAATAATGGGTCTGCCAATTTTGTAGTCCTTCATCTGCTTGAAGTATAATATTTTCTTAATGACATGAAAGTACAATGAAATCACAGGATCTTTTTTTCCCAGGCATGATGAGTCATCTCATTCAGCAAAATAATTTTAGTGTTGCAGTACCATGTTTCAAAAACCATTGCAATTCTCATGCATATGTTTAAAGTCTCAAGACTGATTCTATCTCTTTGTTTTGACATTGCATAAAGGATGGCCTACTTGGACACACAGTGATTTTAATAAATGAGGTGAAAGGAATCTGTAATTACAAAGTAAAATAGTGAAACTATAAATGTGGTCAGCCATATCCAAGGAGCGGTTCAACAACCAGAGGTGAATTTTTGGGCAAGGGAATGACCACTCAGCACTGTAGCCTAAACACCCACAAGCTTTCAGCCTTATCTTCCATTGGTCTTTTCTGCTCAGTGTTCTAGAATAGGTTTTGTTTTCAGCAGAACTACAAGGAAAGGGAAAAGATCTTTTCTAGATTCCCATAAAATAACTGAAAATGACAGCAATTTCCAAATTGATGGCAATTCCCAAGGTAGGGGTCACAACTCTCTACCTACATCCAACAGAAAACTTCTACATTGTCATACTATTTGGAATCACAAGCCCAACAGTGGTGATCATGCCTGTTTCCAGTTCACAAATGAGATTAGAAGTTCAGAAGTTGGTTGCAGATCCCAGTTTCTAGGCAAGGAGCAGAAAGCAGGGGGGAAGGTACCAGGATGTATTCCAGAAGAATAATCCTGAGATCATGCTTCTGGATGGTGCTGTCCCTCCCAGTCACAGCCACATGAACAACAGCTTCCTCTTGGCACTGCTGCATGTGCTAGTGCTCCCAGGAGAAGGATGAGGACACTTGCCTGTTATCCCATTCTAGAAGCAGAACACAAGTCAATAACCCAGAAGCAAAGAGGAACCAGGAAAGCAGGAATCCCTCTCACAGACACCTCCAGGGGCTGGCTGCATTCTCATCCCCTTTCTCGTCTAACCGGCTCTTCCCACCTGCCTGCCAACAACTATTGCTTAATAATGTAGCCACCTTGTCGGAAACTGGTTTATTCTGGTGCCAAGAACAGAGATGAAGAAGGAAGGAGGAAAGAGAGGGTACCTACCCAGTCAGCTCTACAGTCTCAAGCAAGTAGAGTAAGCAGACTTTTTGAAAGAAAGTTTAAAAAATCCTGTGGGCACATTCCTTGTTTCTCTTCTCCTTCCACTGAATTCCATCCAGGCCTTTCAGAGTCTGAGCTGGATAGCTTAAGAATTTGAAAAGGGCAATTAAACAAGATGTTTAGAGGTTGAAAAGGGAAATATTACAATCAAAGAAACCCATGTTTATAGACAGATCCCAAGAAGATCCTGAAGACAAAGTGACTCATTCAAGCCAAAGTTGAAATACAGGTGAACCAAGAGGAAAGATGTCATCTTTGGCAGACCATGGGAAACAGTGGCCACAGAGTCCTTCCAGCATGCCACCCTCCTAAAATGGGGTTTGAATCTTTGCTTACTGACAACATGGTCCGTACACTGGTTAAATATGTCTGTGCACTGTTTGGTCCAGCCTTTTCCAGAGCTAACTCTTGGAGTATACAGAGCCTAAGTTGCAACAGTGTGTTTGGATACAGCCTGTAGCTATTATCGGTACAGTTTTCAAATGTGAATGCCTTATGTTAGATAACAAGACCTAGAGGATTTATCTCATGTCTCATCATCTGAAAGTAGGTAATGTGCGTCGTAGTTATCTTAAGCTCCTTTTAGAAGCAGTGGAGAAGAAAAAGCATCTTTTGAGGACAAGTTATCTCATGATAAGACTGGCATCCAAGTCAGAGGGAATAACTTTCTCTCTGAAGATGATATTTCTCTTCAGATTCTAGAGCCAGCCTAAGACAACTAATTTAAATTTAATGTGCCTACTTTTAGGTATCTAAATTAGGCAACATGAATCCCATCAAATATTCAGATTCAAAGCCCTAAGTGAATGGCCATCTCTAAAAACCACGCCAGTTATGTGCCTGTGAAAACATTGATCTATAACAAATCTTTATCCTAAGATAAAAAGTTATACTCACCTGATAAACTTTTTTTAGTTTCCATTAACTTAAGTTGGTAGAAATACAGTTTCCATTACAAGTTTTTTTTGTTGCTAGGGTGACATTTAAAGTTAATGCAATTTATATACTTGTTAATGTTTTGGGGGTTTTAATTCTTGATCTTGTTTGATTCTGTTGCCATTTTAGTAACTACCTGCATGAAACCAACTTCTTTTTCTTTAAATAAGCCCTTCTTTTTCTTCAAATAGTCTTCAGAGTTGTTGATGTTTTCTTATACATTCAAATATTCAATTCAATAGTAATGGCCTTGCAACTTTAAGTTGGTTCCATTTTGCATAATCATTATGGTCACATCTTTTATGTAATTGATATCTCATACCTTCCAACTTCAGCGAGCAGGGAGACAAGGATCCTGCAGATAAAAACTTCCTACGTAGTTATGATTTATTCTTACAGCATCATTCCTCATGAATAAATACACAGCCTTCTGGGAAAATTACTCCCACTCTATTCTACCTTCCTCATTTTTGCCCTTGTAATTCTAACACTGCACTCACACACTTGCAATTCCTATTACTATGAGTTTCTCTCAAAGACCTGTTGCTTTTGTTCGTTAATACCATGTACCGACTGCATTTTATCCCAGCAGTTTCCTGCTCATTTTCAGTGCACACATACAGCACTGAAAGCACAGGAGAGTGACCTTTATAGCTTTTAGTTTCAGGGTTTGGCTTCATGTGTTTAAAAGAGATGGGAATTGTAAGAAAAATTCTGGCTGATCCCAGGCTGCATAGAGCATTTAGAGTCAAACTGTGGGGATGGTTTATGTGTAATCTCATGGCCTGTAGAGCTGTGGAAGGCTGGAGTACCCTCAAAGAGGTGGAAAATCTGTAAAATTTAACCAAGCACCTGTTCATCATCCACTGCACCAGACTGGAAGATTAAACCACCATCACCGTGACAGGTTTCTATGTACTAACCTTCATTCTCTCATTCTTCTTCAACATTAATTCCTGGCCTCCCTTGCTTTTTTCTTCCACTGGTACCCAATATAAAACTGACTCTGCACAGTATCAGTGTCCTTGTGAAAAGCCTTTGGGATGGCAGTCTGCACAACAGCTCTGCTGCATTTCCCTCAGGTGCCTCTGCACTCAAGGCACAGAAACCCACAAGGCTTCTGTGGCCATTTGGAGGCAGCAAGTGGCAGTGAGACATGTCTCCCCAGTGTTCATCATTATCATCATTATTCTGCTAATCTGGCAGTCTCATCAATCCTGGTGTGTTCTGTGGCTGCCTCCTTGAGTCCTGCTTTTATTTCGCACAGTAATTCCCTTACCATCAGGCACAGATTTGGGGGTGAGGAGAGGTGGTGATGGTAGCTATTTCTTCTTCACTGAACCCATCCATTGCTGCACTGCTTCCAAACCAGCAACAGTCTTTATTTGCAAAAGTTGCAAGGAAAGCACAAAAATATTTTCCCTTTATGCATGTCTGACCTTTTGTCACCTCAAAAATCTAACAGCTCCCCTGCTGAACATGTAAAATACAACATTTTTCAATCATCAAGAGTTTTTCCAAATGTGAGGGAATTTTCATGATGACTACTAAAATCACATTCATGATGTTAACATGACGCTCTCACCTAATTTCTGATCCCTGTATCAGACCATAGCACCAACAAATCTTGTTGATGAGAGATTAGTAAGAAACAGATTATCTGTTTCAGCTTAACTTTCCCCACAAAAGTGATCAGAAGTAGACACAGGCATGGAATATACAGTCCAGATGACAGAACTGCAGCAATAGTGCAAGTGTCCACACTCCTGATATTTGGAGATGGTCTGAAAGAAAGGGCATATGAAGAGCCAAAAGAGGTAATGGTTCAGAAATAAGACAAAAATAGCGTATTTTACAATAGGTTCAGAAATAAGACAAGAATAGTGTATTTTACAATATCTACATCTTGTGTATATGAACAAGGGCATGGAGGAAATGCTCTTTGCTCCCACTCACAGGAGCCAAATTCTGTAAGCGTGCCCAGACAGAGCAACTGAAATCCTGCATCCAGACTAAGCCAGTCCTGAATTTATCCAGAGGATGCTACAAAGGGATGCATGTACACCCACTCATGTTGCCTCATGAGGTATGTGCTCTGTCCCATAAGTATGTCCCATTAAGGAGGGAACAACCCCATTATTCTCCCTCCCTGTCACAACTACTTGCAGCCCTGTCTGGAAGACTGGAAAAAGCTTTACATTTCACTGTATTTGGATACTAACTGTTGGGGTTTTTTTCTTTATGTATCTCTTATTTGAGATTACTTTCTCTGTTTATCCCATTTAAAATATTTTTATGCTTAAAAAAAAAAAAAGGTAAAGGCTTAAGTGCAAGCCTGTCTCTGACAAAGTAAATTAGCTTCAGCTATGAGGTGCAGATAAAATATTTGTAATCCAGACTGAGAGAAAAGCAGCCTTAGCAAAATACTCTATGTTTAGAACCAAAAAAAGCATTCTAAGGTTGTACTAAAATGTTGCACCTTGTGGCCACGAGACAAAGAAGAGATGAAGAAAATATCTCATGTTCACAGATCAAGAAAACAAGTTCCATATTAGTAGAATTTTTTTTCCTGGGGAAAATAACATAGAAAAAAGAGGAGGATAAAAAAAGATGTTGAGGAAGCCCTCTTATCTGCACAAATCATTTTACACACTGATTATCAAAATACACCACAGAATGTGCTTTCAGAATATCCCAGACTGCTTTTCAAGCTGTAAGTGTTAAGGAATGACTTACAACGTTACTTTGGGCTGAGGGCCACCTGCTTTGGGTTGTAATGCAACAGTAATATACTGCAGAAATACAGAGAGCATTTCACTGGGAATAAACCTTAAGAGGAGAATCCAGACAGAATCTGGTAAGAATGAAACCTTTCAATGATGAGTTTATTCCCTAATTGCTTATTTTTTCATACCTTCCCCTGACAATTCTGGCACTGCCATCAGCAGAAGATAAGGGTCCAGCTATCTGCAGGTGAAAATTAGAGGAGCTGCTTTGGAGCCAGCTGAGGTCCACACATTGACTCCAATGGGAATCCCATCTAAAGGGCTGAATTACTGGGCCATTAACCAGTCCTCTATTCCTATGAAGTGAACATTTTACCCAGACAATACTTCAGGGGCCCTGACAGACACAGAATGGATTTCCTCAATTATAATTTAGCCAACACTTGCATTAATGAAGCTACACTTAGAAAAAGTGCCAGAGAAGCAATTTTTATTGCTCGCAAGGGGTCACGGCCTCCACTTTGCAGCTCATCCAAACACCAAGTGCTGCCCTGCTCCAGATCACATCCTCTTCTCAGAAAGGATGAAAGACAGAGCACCATCTTGCCTATGAAGACAGGCTGAGAGTGTGGGGGTTGCTCAGCCTGAAGAAAAGGCAGCTGCCAGAAGACCTAGTAGCAGCCTTCCAGTACCTAAAGGTGGCTCATAAAATAAAAATGGAGAGAGACTTTTTACAAGGACAGGTAGTAATAGTAAAAAGGGCAACAGTTGTGAACTGAGAGTAGGTTTAGACTAGATATGAAAAAGAAATTCTTTACCATGAGGGTGGCGAGGCACTGGAACAGGTTGCCCAGAGAAGCTGGATGCCCCATCCCTGGAAGTGTTCAAGGCCAGGTTGGATGGGGCTTTGAGCAACCTGGTCAAGTGGAAAGTGTCCCTGTCCATGGCAGGGAGGTTGGAACTGTATGATCTTTAAGGTTCCCTCCAACACACAGCATTGTATGATTCTATGATTTCTTTAACCAGTTCACTGACTTCCTGCAGCTCTTCATTCTTTCTCACACTTCTCCCACCTAATGGCTGGTCTAAACCTCTTCTGCATGCTGCAGCTTCCTGGATATACCTTGTTAAAAATAGAACAAAATATGATTAGATTCAGGTTTCATTTCACATGAGATCTAGGTCAGGGCTGACAATACTGTTTGAGCTACTCCAACAGCTCTGTCTCTACACCAGGGGACGTCCTGCTCCTTTCACAAGCTTATGGCTCCACGGACCCTCCTCTGTGCCAGCTCTGGCCTTTGTCAGGCTTTCTGATGAACTGATCTAACTCAATAGCCCAACAGAAAATTAATCCAACTAAAGGAAAAAGGATTATTTTCCATTTTGTTAGAGCGCTGACAGATAAAGTGGGAATAGTCCTTCTGGCAGCAGCAAGCTACTAAGTCAGCTCAGGGGCACCGAAGTTGTGCTCACTTGCTACCTAAACACAGCACTGCCTGAAGTGTGACTCTCCCACTGCCACAGACAGCAACAGAACACAGGACTAGGTGAACTACTGTTGTGAGCAGCAGGATACTTGTTATTTCTTGAAGTCTAGCTACCACCAAAGGGCTTCTCCCACTTCTGCTGGGTGTCACAGTCTTCTCTCCTATTTGGGTGTTGGTACCTCTTGACCCAGCTCTGGGCTGGTTTGAGGTTTAACCTGGTGGAAAACTGATCCTGCAAAAGAAAAAAAACCTCAACATTTTTTTGCTGCTGTGGGTCTCAAAACTGCCCTGCTATGGGGGTGTGGTGCTACTGGTTCACCCAGTACAGAAGCTGAGAGGAGCAGAGGGCTTTTGAGCATCCATATGTCCCTGCACATCAGCAACACTCAGGCCATGAAAAGCTCCTCTGGCAGATGACTCTTATTTCACAGCACTTCCAGTTTGCAAAGCTGGGCAGTTTTCTAGGCCAAAAAAACAGCTACCTCAAATGGCAGGCTGTGGCAGCATCTGACTTTGCAGCCCAGAGATGAAAGATGCACTATATAACACTGTGAACCCCTTAAAGAAAGGGTTGTGTTTCAGACACCAGGGGACTGGAGAGATCTCTGAGGCCCAACCCCCATGTGCCAGTCCAGTGAGATGTGCTGTGGACACAGGGTTAGGAACCCTTCCAAAATAACAGGGCTACGAGAGCTGGCTTGTGTGACCTGGGCACAGGGACCACAACAGATCTCACCCAGACAGGGAATCTTTCAAGGTCCCTCCTAGCTTTATCATTCCATGATTTTTCAGATGTCAGCAATATTAAAGCTGGGCACTGTGATGCCCAGACCCTATTTCAATCCATGCCTTGGGGAGCATTATTAAAAACAACAACAACAACAACAAAAAAAAGCAACAGCTTTTTTAAAATCAGCATTTGCTGAGATTATTTTGGTTTCTGGAATTTCTGTTTTCTCAGTTTAGGTGGTCCAGGTGCCCTATGGCTGACACCGGAAAGCTTCATACTGCACACTGCCAGCTAGTTCAGGTTCTGAAAAACAAAGTTGCAAGCTGAACACACCTCCAGTGTCACAGCCAATCCTACACAGAAAAAAACCCTAAGTCCCAAGGGGAGAGTGAAGTGGTGCTAGTCATCGTGCTATCTCTTCCCATGTGTTTCCACCAGTTTCCAGAGAAATAAAAATAAAATGCCAGCTCTGGCAGAAACATGAGTTACAGCTTGTTCCCCCATTCAAGGCATCACTCCCACTCAGATGCTGCACCCGCTGCCCTCACCAGCGTGCTGCTGCATGGCTGTGTTTGAACTGGGTCACTCAAACAATTCAGGTTAAAAATACACCACCACAATCACCAAGAAGAGCTAATTTTAAATCAGATCATTGCAGTGATCCCATTGGGTTTTTGTTCTGATGGTATCTCTGGAAACATGACCTCAATTCTGGTCACCATAACTGCTAATTGAACTCCACCCATCCTTTGCTCATAAAGGAATCCACACATTTGGATGTTAACTCTGGAGTATAATGCTGTTCTCAGAGTTAATGGTAGCCTTTCCATTGACTATTTTAACCGACATCTCCTGGACCAAATACAGAATTTGGAAACTTGTATTTTAAATCTCAGTCTGACCCCTAACACAAAATGACAGGGAAGACACAATATCCAACACACAATGATAATGACAAGCTGCAGCCTTTGGAACTGCACACAAAGAAAGCTCTCACACTTCCACACAGACACCCTGGGATCTCATAGAGGAGAGCAGGTCAAGTTCCAGCAGCAGGGTGATCACTCAAACTTCAAGGATCACACCTCTGCTCCCAGTCACTGTGGTAGAGGCTAATTGGCAAAACGACTCAGCAATATACATGTACTAAGCTTCTTTCTCTCTATTTTTCTTTCTTTCTCTTTCTTTCTTTTCTTTCTTTCTTTCTTTTTCTTCCTTCCTTCCTTCCTTCCTTCCTTCCTTCCTTTCCTTTTTTCTTTTTCCTTTCCTTTCCTTTCCTTTCCTTTCCTTTCCTTTCCTTTCCTTTCCTTTCCTTTCCTTTCCTTTCCTTTCCTTTCCTTATTACAAAATGTTATTAAATCAATATTTATAGACCACAGCATCCCAGAACACAAGACTCTGCTTCTGTTACTCTGGAGGCTGAATGAAATGTCAAAAAAATGAGGCATTTTTTTCACAGAAGGAAGAAAACCAATGAAGTCCATGTCATTTTTACTAGAAGCAGCCTCTATTTGTGGGTTGGTAATGCAGTGTTACCTCCTGAAATCCAGGGTCACATTTGAATTACATCAACTGGAGACAGTTTTGATTTTAAGTTTGTGCTTCTAGACCATCGCTAGACTGCCAGAGCATGGCACAAACCCACAAGTTTAACTGGTGCTATTCTGCACAGCTAGAGAATCTGCTCAGAAAAGTCTTGATGACAGAAACAGTGGCTTGACACAGGGTCGGAAAGAGATGGACCTGCCACCATGAGAGATGTCTTAGCAGCAGATCTCTGCACCTGCCTTGGTCAACCCATTTCTCTCGCTTGTCATTTTCTGCATCATTAAATAAACCCATAACACTTTAGATGAAAATAACTGCAGTTTACAAGCATGGTACACAACAGCATGGTACGTTCACCTGGCTCCTCAGAAAGGTGTCATGGTTTAACCCCAGCTGGCAATTAAAAACCATGTAACCACACCTTCACAACCCTCACCCCCACAGTGGGATGGAGAGGAATATCAGAAAAGGTAAAACCCATGGACTGCGATAAGAACAGTTTAACAACTGAAATAGATTAAAAACCAATAATAATAATAACAATAATAATAATAATAACAACAACAATAATAATAGTGATGAAACAGGAGATAACAAAGAGTGAGAGAGGAAGAAACCCGAGAAAGATGAGTGATGCACAATTCAGTTGCTCACCATCCACTGACTGATGCCCAGCCCGTCCTTGAGCAGCAATCAGCAGCTCCTGGCCAACTCCCCACAGTTCATAAACTGCACATTTCACTCTGTGGTGTGAAATATCCCTTTGGACAGTTCACGTCAGCTGTCCTGGCCATGTTACTCCTGGCTTCTTGTGCATCTGCTTGCTGACAGAGCATGGGAAACTGTGAATTCCTTGACTTAGAATAAAAACTACAGAGCAACAACTAAAGTATCAGTGTATTATCAACATTATTTTCATACTGAATCCAAAACACAGCACTGTACCAGCTACTAGGAAGAAAATTAACCCTATTCCAGACAAAGCTAGGACAAAAGCAGATTGAACTTCTTCTTCTGTAGAAGATCACAGTGACCTTGTGTGTGCAGAACAGTGGCTGACATTACCCCCCCAGAACTTCCACATCTTTAGTTTATTATGTTTGCCATTTTCTATTTCTATGTCGCTGTTATACACATAACAATAAAGATTCTTAATGAAACACAGCTTAAGCCACAGTTACTGGTGAGTTGACATATACCATACTGACATCCTAATTATGTATTAATGTAACATATTGAATGATGCAGCGTGTTCTGTTACAGACCTGCAGAGCTGTAGTAGGACATTTTAGTGGTGTAAGCTTTGCAACACCACAGCTGCAGGGACACTGCTGCTCTGCTTGGTGCCCTTCTACCCCAGGGAGGACCTGAGTTCCTTGCTGCACCCTGGAGAATCCCACAAGCACCACTGAATAGCAGGGGGAGACATAGAATGCAGACACCAAGTGGTGCACCTGGAACTCCTGCAAATATTGCATTATGATCTCTGTTCTTGGGACCCTGTGTCTCACACAAATGAATGATCTTTCTGCCTCATATTGCTGCTTGTAAAATGTGGGTAGTGAATGTGGTTGTGAATTATTTTGAGTGCAAGTAACATTTACTGCTCAGTAAGAGTAATTGCTTTCATCTAATTTAAGATGCCGTTAAAAATTATAATCATGTAGTATCTTATATTAGTAGGGAACTCTAGAGATCACCTCCCCTTCCTCAGGGAAGCAGGACCAATTTTGAAGCTACATCAGGTTGCTTAGGTCCTGTCAGTTTTGAGTATTTCCAAGGATAGAGACTGAGTGTCTCCAGATACTTGTTCACATATTTGATTTTTCTTCAAAGTGAATTTTTTTCCCTCTGTCTAATCTTCCTTGGTGCAGCCCATGTCCTTGGCCTCTCTCCTTGCCATTATGCATCACCGTGTTCTCTAATAGCCTCCCATCATGTGTTTAAAATTCCCTCCGAGCCTTCTCCAGGCTGGACAAAACCAGCTCTTGAGATGACATGGGACCTTCTCATTTTATAACAAGAGAACCCACGTACGTACATGTTTAACTGCAGCAGTGCGTTCCCTGCCTGTTCACACTGCTGCTATCCAAATAAAGCAGCCACCACTCCCCATTCATCCACCAGTCTTCCCAGTACCTCATCATGAACTCCATCACAGCAGAAACCCTCATCAATTTTTCCAGCATAGCAGCTCATGTGATCATTTTCTAACACAACCTGGTGAAAATGCTTCCAGCAGCTTTAGATTTAGTTATGAAAATGCTCGAGCAAACCAAATCATTTTGACCTGGCTTTGCTCCGGGGACGGCTTTGTAGGCAACTGTGTCAGATGAGCAGGGAAAAAACTGTTGGCCAACAGGTGGGTTCATCCAGGTCCATTGGGAACACAAAATCCTCATCCCTCTGCAACTGCAGCTCCCGTGGGATGTGTGGCACAGCAACAGCTACTTGAGCACTAATTCCCATAGGCTCAGGTTCCTGTGCTTTACAGAGTTTTTCTCCGAAGGTTTTGTCAAAACTTTCTGAGTCCTCAGCAGAGCAGTAATTGTTACCAATAACATTTACACAGGTGTATGAACTTTCCACATGTACTGTTCCTGCTTGCCAAGAAAAATGTTACAAGGATTAAGAAGAAGAAAAATGCAGCAGCACAAGAACTTGGTTAAAGCACACCCATGCGTGCTATGTTCAGAGAAAGCAAAACAAGCAAAAGTCTTTCCTGATCCTTAAAGCTTCAGAAGCTTAAGTCAGTCTTGTAAAGACATTTTGTCTTCTCTAACCAGCCTGTTGCTGACAAGCCACTCTAGACTAGAGTAGAATAGCATAGAACAGAACAGGTCAGTTGGAAGGGACCTACAGTGATCATCTAGTCCAACTGCCTGACCACTTCAGAGATGACCAAAAATTGAAGCATTTTGTTAATGGCACTGTCCAAATGCCTCTCAGACGTTGACAGTCTTTGGCCATCAGCCACCTCTCTAGAAGCCTGTTCCTGTGTTTGACCACCCTCTTGATAAAAAAATGCTTTCTAATGCCCAGTCTGAACCTTCCTTGTTGCATCTTTGAACCATTCCCATGCATCCTATCACTGGATTCCAGTGAGAAGAGATCAGCACCTCCCTCTCCATGTCCCCTCCTCAGGAAGATACAGAGAGCAACAAGGTCAAAATTCAGCCTCTTCTTCTCCAATCAAGACAAGCCCGAAGTCCATCTTCACTACTCACAGGACATGCCTTCCAGTCCTTCCACCAGCTTTGTTGCCCTCTTCTGGATGCATTCAAGGACCTTCACATCCTCCTTAAATTGTGGGCCCCAGAACTGCTGACAATGCTCAAGATGAGGCTGCACCAACATCGAATACAGCAAGATAATCACTTCTTTTGATTGGCTGGTGATGCTATGTCTGATGCAGCCCAGGATGCAGTTTGCCCTCCTGGCTGTCTGGGCACACACTGCTGACGCACACTGAGCTGCTGCTCGCCAACACCCCCAGATCCCTCTCGGTACAGCTGCTCTCCAGACTCTCCTCCCCAATTTATACTTGTACCTGATGTTGCTCCATCCCAGGTGCAGAATCCAGCATTTGGACTTGTTGAATTTCAACCCATGAATCATTGCCCAGTACTCCAATCTATCTAGATCCCTCTGCAAGGCCTCTCCTCCCTCCAGAGAGTCATCAGCACCTCCCAGTTGAGTACTATCAGCAAACCTGCCAACGGGGCATTCAACCACTGCATCCAGATCATTTTAAGTACATTAAACAGAAACGTACCCTACAGGGCATCTCCCAGCGGTTCTCCAACCACCAAAGTCTGAACAATATATGTGTGTGTGATAACCCTTTTGAAGTCCGTTGGATATGTATTTTTATTTTGAAAACTTCTGCTGAAACAGCTTACAGTCACAGCTCATGAACTATGTAACTGCAAAGATTTGTGAGGCATCAGCTTGGTCCCAAAAGACAGAGGAAAGGTTAAGACAACATGATAAAGGTCTCACATGATCTGTGCCCTAGCACTACTGACTCCAGGACCCAAAAGCCTGTCTGAAATATCTTCCCCTGTGCCGCTGCAGTGTGCACCTACAGCAGTCAGAGGGAGCAACAGTACTGCAGAGGAAAGTCAGACTTATTTTGGGGTCCTCACTGCCTCACTACAGGTTTTCAAAAGTGCAGTACTGACATTTATGGGTCCTGGACCTTTTCAGATTGACACAGTTAAACCACTGTAAGTTCCCACATGCACGTTTATCATGCCTTGGCCTCCATCAAAAGAATGAGAAGAAAATGAGAGTTCACAGTTACACAGTATTTTTTCCGAAGATTATACACACCTACTTTAAAACTTGGCCTACTCTCACTGGCTTACCTCACAAAACTAAGTTTCCACTAATCAGCAGCTGAGCACAGAGGGAAGAGAGGATTCAGTAGTAATCTGACCTGGAAAGTCCAGCTGCTTTAGGTGTAGGAATGTGTTTGCACAGAGGTGGCAGCTGAGTGGTCAAGGGACAACAGGGCACCCTTGCTCTCAACCCAGGAGCAGAGATGGGCCCTTCAGTGCTCCTCTCCTGCCAGCACATTTTCATCAGAGGCCAGATGTGAAGCACATCAAAATCTACACAAGTAACAAAACTTCAGTAAGGCCATGACAACCTGCAAAGGAGAGTGCCAGCATGCAGACACCATCCTCAGCAAAAGCTGACTGCAACCCACAAACTCCCCTCCCACGGTGTCCTTGCACTGGGCTGTGACCACTGCTATGGGTGGTAACTCCCTCGAGCTCTAGTGACCTTAATGAGAAGACAGGGACCAGAGGAAGCCCTTTGTATTTGACAAGGGTTTCTCGCCAGCTAAATTTTATATTGCAAATAAACTAAATGAGTCATCCAACAGCTTGAGTGAAGCTTTCTTAGTCTTCACCAAAGTGCTAATTCCACCTCTCCCCCAGTCTGTTGAGTCAGAACGTTTCTCCCTCCAGCCCTGCTCTGCTGTAGACGTTCCAGAGAGGAACTGCAAAGTTAATTCTCCCATCACCTCTTTCATGCCTTCAGCCAAATGTCCTCACCTTACCGTATGAGTCAGATTTCTGATTCTTTTCTTCCTGTGAAAGGGATTTAGCGGATAAACTCTCATTAATATTATAATTCTTATTAAGAATTCCTTGCCAATGAGAGATCTGCCAAACACATGACTAGACTAATTTGTACAGTGCTTGTTCTCAGCAACACCTGTACTCTGAAGTTCTGATGTCCATCAATTATCCAAAGCACTAGTACAAATCTTCTAGCATAAACTGGCACAACCCCATTTCCACAGACTTCAGGAGACAGAGGACAACTACATTGCCAAAATCCTGTCTTGGCTTCCTAGATCTGCTGCAAGCTACTCATTTCTCATTTTTTCCAGCCACAAACAGGCAGCTGCTGAAACCTACTTCTAGTAGGACCTTCCCACAGAGCAGAAAGATGGGTGGGCAATCCTGCTCCACCTGCTGCAGAACTGGGCCCCCACCTCTCCACAAGCACTAAGCAGTCACAGACACCATGGCAGTGACAGTGTGCTCCCACCAATCTTCCAGTGCATGACTAATGAAGCCAGGACCCTCTCCAGACCTCTGCGTGGTGCAGGGAACTTGAGCAGGCTCATGATGCTTCAGGTTCCCTGCATGACAGGTCTCACATCATTGACACGCAGCAACAGGGGCAGCTAAGTGCTGCTCCTTTTTGCCTTGCTTTTCCATGACAGCCTTTTAGATAAATAGATCTCAGAAGAAGGTCACAGTTGCATCAGAGATGACGGAGGCAGGAGGCAGAAGCAAAGCGATTCAGCCCAGTCATATCCATGCTGCCCCTCTCCAGGGCTTCCAACTCTCCACACTGCATCTTGTACCTACAAGCACCGCGCTACACAGAGCCAGGTCAGTGGGTCTGCAAGGAGCCAGGTCCATGATCTGCCCCCAGTGTGAGCATCCTTCAGCTCCAGCATGAGTGGGATGGCAGAGGTAAAGGAGTGGAACAGGGACTCTTCCAGCCAGAGGCAGAGGAAGTTAAACTCAACAAGGCACAAGCGTTGCCAATTTTTAAGGACAAAATCATCAGGAAGAATTGCCATAAGACTTCTGACTGGAAACAGCCCTTACTCTGCACTTTTTACTCCAACCAACCTGACTGCCGCACTGCCTGGAGCAGTGGATTACACTTTGTGTGTTACTGTGCTCCCAACCATTCAGTTTCCATGTTCCACCCAGCCGTACGCCAAGGGCTGCAGCCTGATCCCCTTTTACCATCAACCTGGCAGCCAATCTAGTGGTGACTGCACCAAATGGAGAGGCTGTCCAATGGCAAGGAAAAACTTCCACACAGTTCAATATATTCTTTGGCAGAAAACAGATTTAAAAGCAGGATAAATTCAATCATAATTTGTGCAACTGGAATATCCTGATTACAGAGCTTGAAACCATAGCAAACACTTAAAGCTTTAAAGAAATTATTCCCTCATTATAAAAATATCGGTTCTAGATTCTGATTCAGTTTCTCAATCTTCCTCTTGTTTCTGATCTCAGAGGTGCTGTCTGCCTCCAGGTCTTGTAAAATAGATGGAAAAGGAAGAGCTTGGCTTAGAGCCATCAAGTATCCTCAACTAGTACTTGCATCTTGTGCCAATAGAATGATGCTTCCTAAATATACAAATACGAAAGGATCAGGTTGTCATGTGGGGATTGGGAGGTTTGGAGGTTTGCAAACATTATACAAGTAATCAGCTAGCAGGGATGTTTCTCAGAACAAGTCTCAGGCAATTAAACTGAGCCTACATTAATCACATTTCAAACACAGGGTACTACTTCAGTTGAAGCCAGGCTTATTTAAAAGCTCAGGCACTGAAAAAAGAAGAAAATTAGGGGAAAAAACCGCTGAAGTATTTGGCAATTGGCAATATATATTATTATTTAAGTCCCCTTGGTATTATGGCTGGATTATCTTCTATCTCCACAGACTCCATTCCACAGTTATGACTCTTGTATTAGTAAGTCATACAGCATTGCACAAAGGCAGCACTGATTTGTTATTCTGTAACTCTATCTGGATAACCAGGGAGAATTTTATTTTGAAAAGATCTAGCTGCAGCTTTTTTTTTTTTCAGCTGCCTATTAAATGAGTATGTAGCCAGGAAAATGGGACACAGAAACCGTAAGATGGATGTGATCTGCACACGTGTTTTTCTCACAAGAAAACAAGTACAGTGCATGTTTAACAAAAGGGAGTAGCTTCAGGGTTACATTATATAATGGAGCTGAATGCAAACTCTTGAATATACAGCACTTCAGGGCGGTACATTAAGAAAGGTACAAAAGGGAAAGTATTTTCTTCATGGGAGAAAATTTCTTTTTGAAACATGACTTCAGAGTCCCTTCTGGATGCCACCACAGTTGGTTTGGCTCTGCAAACTAGCCCGTGTGAGCTTTGGATCAGGGGGTCTGTGGATTAAGGAGCTATACCAGCTGCTTTAGCTTCTCTCCCACATCCCATTGATGCTGGTTGGACATCACTGAATGAAAAGCAAATGTGCAGGAAGCTCAGTGACTAACAGATGTATTCAAGGCCAAAAAATATTCATGTACCAAGTCAATGACAAAATACTGCAGCAGCAGCTGTTTTGGAAGGCAGGTTTTGTTTTATATGGCCAGGTTCAGAATGAACAGAAATTGCTTCACAGAATACTGTCAGAATAGAAATCAAATACAAATTTATCTGTGTGAAACCTGGACAAGTATTTTTAGGTGCACACACCCACACACATATGCAGCCTGAATAGTTCATTCCCCTCCTGTGACACAATCAGGGATGCCTTCAAGAGGAAAATGAGCCCAGGCATGCTCCTAACCCAATCTGCCCGTGCCACCTCTATTTTAACTACATACTGTATCATGTAATGGCTTGAAAAGCTTTTTATTTCCCTTTTTCCTTTCTCTACATTCTCACAATGCTATTCAGTTTCTTTTAGCAACACAGTAACACAGCAGATCAAACATGAAATTCTGCAGTTTGGTGCTCAGCACCAAAGACTGCAGTAATTAGGCTAGGGGAACGGTCTCCCTAAAATATTAGTTCTCATTTAGTTTTCCCTTGGCTAAGGCTTAAACATTGGCTTAAGGCTTAAACCACGACCCAAGATCCTTTCAGTAAAATATCAATATGGAATCACTGCAGTCACTTGCAATTAGCTGATGGCAGCTTATTTACATTCCCATCTCATGAACAGATACTTATATTTTAAGCAGCAGTTATCCAGAAGGCTTTTAACAATTAACATACAGGTTGTCAGTTTCAAGGTTATTCAAACCAGCCGCAATATCTGCTTCCAAAATTAAACCTGCACAGCTACAGTGGGCTCCTTAGAGAGTGTTTCCAAATCTCCAAATCCCACCTCATGTCTCCTGAGCTGTGGCACTCCTTCCCTCCCAGCAGTATTTGCTTTACCTTTTGTATGTCCAGATGGCCTTGATGACTTGCATCCTTCCTGAACTTCTCTGTGGTAACACATAAAGGCTGAAAAATCATGCTATAAGCATATGGAGCAAGGTTTGCTAAAATGGATGATTTCATGATTAGTTAGACTGCTGAAAAACCTTACACAGGAAGCAAGGATTTGCAGCCAGGTTTCAGAGATGAAGTGTTCTGTCATAAGCTGGGAAACCCTTTTGTCCTAGTGCTACCCTATTGTGTTCTCCCCTCCAGAAGCTCTCCTGACATTTCACAGGCACCAGAGGGCACATTTCCACTGACAGACTCCACCAGTGAAGGATTCAGCACTCTGTCCTCCGTTCAGCCCCACAGGCAGTGGCTGGCACAGCAGACAGGCGCTCCTGAAACTGCTCCTGCAGGACGCACTGTCCTACAGAAGGAGCATTTCTGATGTCAACAAACTGAGCAGGACTTCAAGTTTGGCAAGGTGACACATCACACCGAGCCCACCACTACCCCTGTAGTACAACAGTCTTCAAAATGACAACAACAAAGCTTCACTTTAACTGACACCAAAAACCTGGTTTTACTCTGCCCTTTAAACTTAAAGCAACTGGAGTAATTCCATAAAGAGCAGGGGTAAGAAACTACTCCAGAGAATGGGGAAAGAAGAACCCACACCATTAGCTGTCTGGTATTTATTACTTTTTAATACAGAGAACTCACAACAAAATATTCTCTAACAACACATGTAAATGATATCATAACCAATTATTTTAATTTCATCAACATTCATTTGCTATGTACATATTCTTCCATCTGCAAAAGTGCAATCCAAAAATGTCTCAACAAGAAACTTTTATGGACAAGTATATTTTTGAGGGGTTTTCTCACCAGTGGCCTTACAACATGTTTGTCCTTGGTTACTTGGTACAGCAAAATGAAAAATACATGAGAGGGGGGAAAAAAAGAAAGAAATTTGGCTAGATGCCTCCCTTGTAGGAATATTCCTTATTTTTCCAATTAAACTCATTATGAATACACTGCTCATTACTGGAGATGTTAATGTAAATAGACAATAGGAGAGTCTATGGTCTGGCTATAAAACATTGTAGTTTTAATGACTCTGCAGCATTAGACAGAACAACAATTTCACGCTGTTCACATTGGTGGATGTCAAATTACACATTAGCATGTAAAAGATGTCCACTTTGTTAGTTATGGTTATCAAAATTTATTTGTAGACATCTTATGGAGGAGATCATCTTCACACATCCAAAATATGAAGTCTACCTAAATGCAAGCTTCTCCTATGGAAAGGAGAGTTAACTACTGGAAAGAAAAGCATTTGCACATGCAACTCCTATTACTATCACAAGGAGTATCGTGCACTTAAGAAGAGCAGAATGAACCTCCAAATTCAGAGGACTGCATTCTCATTTACAAAACATATTTCAGTCAAATTTAATCTGACCACGGGCCAGCTTAAAAAGAACACACAGCACCAGAAAAGTGAAAGGTAATGAAGAATAAACTAGCCAAATAACCAAAGCAAGCAGCTCCCTAGCTCGGGAGGCAATTTCCTTTATGATGCATTTATAAGCTCATGACTACTCCCAGTGCTTGTCAAGACAGAAAGCAGAGCAACTGTGGTCTAGCTTAACCTCCAAAGTAGCCATTAGGTCCCAAAGAAGTTACATTTGCACTTCTACTTCTGCAAAGCCCAGGAAACTCTCATGGCCAAAGGCGAGGGCTGACTGCTTGACTGGAATCTGCATGTTACAGAAAATACTGCATTTTGCAGTAACCCAAGAGCAGCTTTCAGTACCAACAAGAAGCAGGGAAAGCCTCTACAAATTAGGGATAATTTACTTTGGAGTGAAAGTTCAGAGGAATCTTTCTGTAGCTCAGCTGGTTTCCATCGAGGATCATTTTTACAGTGCTATGTGTGCTGCTAGCCTCCAGTTGAGGCGTGTTTTACAAGAAAACAGACATTTCTTCAAGCAGTAGGTAAGACTCACTTAGGAGCAGAATTAAAAGGAAAAGCTGGCAAAGAATGAAATTGTTTTCTTGGATAGATTTGTATGTAATTCCTTGTCAGGGTTAAGACTTTAAATATGCTTTCCCCTTCCCATTTTCTCAGTCTGCTCCATTCCTGGTTTTGACTTGGGATGTATTGTACAATCTATCATACATTTATTTTTAAAGCTGGCCATATTCCCTTTATTCCATATCTACTTGTTTTTGATTGTCACACATACAGGTCTACAAAGGCATCCAAGAACTTAAAGGGCAGAATTATAAATTAAGCTACTCTAAGGGAAGCAAGCGAACAAGTATCCAGGACAACTCCAGATCCCACTTCTCCCCTACCACGTGCATTGTTCAGTGACACCTCCCCTCACCACCGCACAAAAAAGTGGGCACACAATGCCATGTACCCTACATGGGAACTGACAGCCCAGACTCAGGATGTGTGTGACTGGCTCTCAAGACCGAACCTACAGTAAGAGACATATGCTTTAATTGTTCTCATTACAGGAGCTTTGTCTTTGCTGCGTGATTTCAGGCTGCTGGGACAGCCGCTGTTGTCTGTCTGGTCTGGTTCTCATGGTACTGTGCCAGGCAACACAACTCCAATCTTGTCAGCCACCCTACCTCCATCAGGTTGCTCAATGCACCATGAAAGCTGAAGGGCTCATCCTTCTGGAGGAGTTAATCCAAATTATAATTTGATTGCTCTCCACAAGGGAAGTCTACACTGCACAGCTAATTAGATTTTATCTGCTAGAAACCGTCTTCCTGCCCAGGTATGCCCAAGCCAGGTCCTGCTCCTACGGACAATGGTTACAGCCCCACTGTAGCTGGGCTTGGTGTAACTTTGTGGTAGCCACACAAGGACAGTACTAGAAGTCTCCCAAAGTCCTTCCCATAATTCTTCCAGAAGAAGAAACAGGTTTTCCCAAAACTATTGCAAATGGGCCAACTGCACAAAACCCCAAGAATGTGCTCCAGACCCAAAACCAAGCCCAGGAACACAGACAGAAGGAGAGAAGCACCAGTGCTGAAGGCTACCACAGCCTGCTAACACGGCTGCTCAGACCAGCGCTGGACCACGTGAGCTGGGTGGCACCTAAGGACACTGCCACTCAAACCAGCAGTAGGTCACCTGTGCCAACGTAAGCACTCCGTGCAGCTTGAGTATTACTGGAAGGGTAGCTAATGCTAAAAGGAGCTAATTCTGCAGTGAAGACAGCCAGGAAATAAAACTCTGAACTCGGCATTTTTACACACAAAGAAACATGGATATTCAGCTTGAGTTTTATGCGCACGATAATTTCTTAATTCAGCAGAAAGGGTAATTCTTAGTCCAACATAGGAAAAAACACTATTTTGGCTTCTGACTTTCTGTTTTCTTTCCCAGGGTGGCAGACTATCAGGGCCATTTTCAAGACTGTGATTTCAACAGATACAGTCTAAAAAGATTCTAATTTGGAAAAACAAAGAACTTCAGAAGAAACAAGAAGTAATCCCACCGTGTAAACAGAAACAAAACCCACACTTTTCAAGTGGACAAACACTTCATAAATACACTATTGAGAAAAGAAAAAAAACCAAACGTCCCCTAAATCTCAACTGATTTGAGAAACCAAGCAAAAGATTAATGACCTATTTTAAAAATTTTATTTAAGGAAGGGAGAAATGGGAATCAAGAAACAAGAACTGCAGAGTCTACAGGGCCAAGCTCTCTGATACAAATTCACTGCTTAATGCAGTCTATTATGTACAGCACAGAGGCATATAGAAAGTAAATATGCTAGGTTTGCTTTCTTAAAACATCTCCATGTTTTTAGATCCTAGACTGAACACAATCTTGAAAGACGAAGGTACAGCAATTAATTGTTTTAAAAAGTGATGACGTGTTTTGTACTCAGTACCTCTCAGCTCTTACAGGTCTGAGGGCCCAGATCGTACTTCATGGTTCTCCTTCCACACCAGTCACACCAGCCTGCAACAGGCAGCAAAGCCTCAGCCCCAGCAGGCACATACAAACACATCCCCGTTCAGCTCAGACAGTTCCTTCCCTAAAATGTCTGTGAAGAAACACCTTTAAATAAAGCATTTTAAGATTTCCAGCTCGTTTTGGTTTGAGCAGATGACCCAGATGGGCACATGACAGCCCTGTTGGAAGAAGCGCTACTGCCTGCACCGTAACTCAGTGAGGGCAATGCACATCAAACACACGTGGCAGGAAGACGCAATGCCAAAAGAATTCATTCAAGATTGCATTTTCTGGCACACATTTACATTCACTTGTCATGATACCTTAGTTTACCCTGGTCATGGGATATCTGAAAGAAAGCCTGCTGAGGGGACTGGCAACATAGGGCCAGCTCCTGCACGCCTGGGAACCAGCGCAAAAGGCTGAATGAATTCAACAGTAACAGAATTATTTCTTTCCAAGTATTTCCCATTTCCACCAAGCTGGAGGAACAACCCTATGCAATTACCCATTTTCCAACTGGACATATTTCTCTGTCCTGTATGTCTCCCCACACCCTCTGTATAAACTGTATTACAATTATACAAAAAATAAACCCAAATCATTTTTAGCTGAACTTTACCCCACACATGGGATATATTGAAAGGCCATTAAATTGGCTCGACTCCAACCTTCACAGAGATCTTGTCAGGAGGATTCTGGTTTTAACAACATGTATATATACATATTAATATGTACACTGACAAAGAAGCTGCTCTTTCAGTTAGAAAAGAAATTAGATTTCATCACAGAATGAATCCTATAAAAAGATATGTAATAAAGTTGAAATACCCATAAAATAGCTATTACTAAAGCAAAGCTTTCGTCAATAAGCCTCCAAAACTTTAAATGAAGAAAATGGCTTCACGAAGTGGTAGTCTAGATTTCCACAGTGAGGACACTGCTGGACGTTGCTGTATTCAGAGAAATACTGCATGCCAATCCGCACATCTATTACTGGCTTCCCACAGTGCTTACAGTTCAGTCGAGCCTGGAAAAAACAAACAAACAAACAAAAAAACCTTCTTGAAATAACCACACTCCCCCTCAGCTCCTCACCTCTAGAAAAGAAGGTGCCAGAGGCAGTCCCCTGTCCTCCTCAGCAGGAGAAGGGGTCAGTCAGGAAACTGGCAGTAATGGGATGTGCTGGTAAGGACATTCCTCACCTGGACTGGGAACTCGCAGGCACAAACCATGCCTTTCAGATCAAAGACTAACACCAAATTCTGTGAAGTGGGTCACCTCCCACTCTGACTGATGGACAGTAGAGAATACCAAGGTTTATTAATGCAAATGATTGTTTTGTGCTGCTTAATCTCTGAATCAATTCCTCAATCCCCAGCACAAGAAGTGCTGTCTCAATAAATCATTAATGAAGGCCTGAAGCGAAGAGAGAAATTTTATGTTTGTGGCATGCAATTCAACCATTTAGGTTAATGTTTGAACATCATCTGTCTACAAAATGTATCAGCATTTTAATCTTTTGGCTTAACAAATGTATAACTTGATCTACTTTATCAGCACAACATGGTATTGTGTCACTTTAAGTGTTTATTTAAACATTTATAATACATATCAGGTTATACACACTAAACATCACTTCAACACACAAACTATTCTACAAAATCCAACTGAGAAAGAAGCAACATTAACTGGGTGGATATGAGAAATAATTCAAGGTCATAGGTGAGGACAGACAGAGCTATTAATATTCAGCTGTTACAAAAAAGTGAGTCTTCAGAAGAAATCTAGCTGAGAAATACAGCCCATCTGATACAAAGAAAGTAACAGGCAGCACGAAAGCTCAGCAAGCCCTTTGGAATACTCAAAGAGAAGCAGAAGAGATTTGAGACTGAAAAAGAGTTAAAGAGCAAAGGTGGCAAATGAGCAGTGAGGGCCTGAGCTGCACCGTAGTTTAACCTCACAGCCCAGTACACTAATGAAAGCTTCAGCTCTCCACTGAAAAGAACAAAAAGTATTGTCTAGGCCATCTCGATTTAAGGGATTTTCCTGGATGAGGAGAAGAGGAAATTATTAAAGTACTACCCCTGCTGAGACCAGACTCAAAAAGAAACAAATCAACAGCTTCACTGCCATCTGCTCTGCTTGAAAAGCAGAAATTTTAAGAAATACAATCTACTAGGTTATGAATTTTTATGGAATTCTCAACCAAAGTGTTTTCTCCTTTACTACTGTCCAGCACATCAGCTAAGTGTTAGTAATCTGACAATGGCTGCAGTTCGTTATGCTACATGCAAATTTGTGATGGAGAACTAAATATTTTGAAGTAAGGCATGAAATTAATTCAAAATAAAACCAGAAGGGCAATTTGGAATTAAATTACAAACCATATTTAAATGTCATTCCTCTGTATGCACAGAATCATCTGTAACAATCATGGTGAAACAATAATGCTTATTATCTGGCAATCAAAGTCACTGCAGCTAATGATTTTATAGTCAGTTCTTATACCATGTACTGTCACACTGTCCATTAATCATGTAATTAAGGCTCTTGTATAATGAGCTCTTAAATCTTGTCTTGTACATTCAACAGAAGCAATTCAGATTTAAAGTTGCTGACTTTTACAAAGATAACAAGTCAGTATCAGTGCTTTACCTTTAAAAGTTCCTATTTTTAAAAAAAAGTTACAACCTCAAGAGACACTAAATTTGGAGGTAATGTATCTGTCTTTAGTTGTAATTGCTAACAATGTCACCTTAACCAGCAGCAGCAATACCACTTGTCTTGTGAGCAACGCATTTTGGTAAATACGCTAAATTTAAAATAAACTGGCATTCTGCATATTGACAAAATGGTATTTCAGATGGCTTTAAAGTATGCACATTTCCATGGAGTGATCCCAGTGTGAGTGGGTGCATCGCTGCAAGGCTCCTGTCCTGACCTACTACCACCACCTGTGTGTCTGAGCATCTGGAGCAGAGCACTAAGTCGTTCCCAGACTAATGTTTTTTTCACAGCTGCCTACCCCTACCTGCACAGCAGAAGTGCTCTGTCCATCACATGGACAATTAATTCTCTTGAATGCCAACAATCCTGCTGTCTCAGGCACGCATCTACTCTGGAGTAACCCCAGGACTTGGATCTTCCTCTCTCAAGGCATAGATAGGTGAGCATTTACTGAACACGAAGTTGCTTCAGGCTGTGGTGGGTGAGTACCATCACCAGGGTCAGCCACAGCAAAGATTAAGGAGAGCTGAGTAATCTCCAAGCACAAAGACACTTTGGACCTCTCTGTTCCCTTGGTGCCTTTTTGCTACAATCAGGATAAAACACAGTTTGTGAACTACAAAACCCTGAAGACATGAAACATCTGCTCAAAATGTGGAACTGTATCTGACACTAGTGATGCTAGTGATCAAGCATCAGATTTAATTACCAGTGCATTTAAAGGGAGCTTTATTTAAAGACATAAATGTATTAACCACTGACCATTGCAATGACTTTAGTCTAGCTAAAGGCCATTGTACCTCTTAAGACAAAGGGACAGAGACCCATCGGCCCTCTTGTATTGCACTCATAGGTACAGGCTGGAAAAGAAGGATGGAAGGAGGAAAGGAAGAAGAGATACACAACTTTGACTTTACCTAATCAGTTGGAATTTCACCTTATGAGTCTTACTTATGTATGGTACTAACCTGACAACAGGGAGATGCTGCCAGAATATCGTAGGTATACATAGTTCCCAGCTGATGCCAGCTTCCATCCCATCGGGACTTGCACTTAATGCAGATAATTTTGTGAACCCCTTCTAAGCAGTCTACACAAACAGCATAGAGGTGCATAAGCCTTCCTGTGGACAGAAAAGACACATCATAAGGAGACTAGAAGAGAAGATTAAAACAGACGTTTTCTGCAATGTGCTATCTGACCTTTAGTGATTCAAATCACACCTTATTATTTTTTTTCTTTATAAAGAGTGAATGATGAAGTAAAAAGTGCTTCTCTATAGGAAATATACAGGGCTTGACTGAAGCTATGCAGAACTTAGGAATTAGTCATCACCCTGCCCACTCTCCCTTACATCATTTGCTGGTAGATCTTAGCAAAATATTTTATAAAAGGAGTTGCTAAACCTCCAAGAAGAGATGCCAGGTTAAGCTGTAAGATCAGCTGCTGTGTTTCCAAAACCAGAATTTTGCCCTAGCTTCATCCCCACCTGACATAAGAAGTGGAGAACTGCTGAAGCTTATTAGCAAACTTGATACAGATTCATTTAACAACTTGCCAGTATCTTCCAGCAAAGAGGGAACCAAGGACCTAACATCCCCCACAGAAAAAAAGCAACAGTCAGAAGAGCAAATTTTTTTCATGTACTTCCTTCTGACTGTTCATTAACAACAAGTATATTTTAAAACATTATATATTGCACATACAAAGACTTTAACATGCCATTCAGAACTATGAATATATCGAGCTCTATCATGACCTTAGGCTCTGTACACACAATGACTTTCAAAACCTGAGTTACATTTATTTCTGTAAAAATCAAGTGGCTCAGACTTGGAAATCAAATATTTTCACTACATACATGTGACTAAACTCACCAATGCAAAATCTGAGGCCAACTTTCACAAAAAACCAAAAATTCGTACACAAATTATAAAGATCTGGCACCTAGATTATGCCTGACTCATAGTGACTAAATTGATTTGCAGTTTAATAGCTGGCTATTAGAAGTGGCCTGACACCGAGTACAAATCCTGTAACATACCAGATTTTGCACTGCTATATAAGACAGAGCTAAGCAGTAGTGAAGTTACAGATCAGCAACAAAACAGGACTGTGTTTAACATGTGTTCACCTCGGATTGCAATTTGTGCTCTTTAGCATCAAAGCACTGAACACATCACAAACTGTAATTCAACAAACACACATCTTGTAACTCTTCTACATAAATGGGAACAAAATATTAATAATTTATGATTAGTCTATACCAGACACTTCCAAAATTAATAGTCTGTGTTTTTACTTGTTTTGGTTTTTAAGCCAACTATTTTAGAAAAACAAGAAAAAATAGACTCTTCTTAAAATACACATACAAAATACACTTGCTGGTATGAGGTGGTAAAAACTGAGTTATTCTACGCTGGTATGTTCAGCTCTAGAAAACATGACGGGATGAAACGAAAGTGCAAATATAATAAACTCTGCTCCTAAAGTGAACACTTGAGATTGGTGATGTTCAAACAACTCCACACACAGAACTTGTGTTGTGCAGGAAAATACACAACTTTCCCCATCCAAAGTTCTGCACTGTTTACGCACTTCATAAAAACTACATTGCCCCACCGCTTAATTTTCAGGATACCTTTTGTACAGGAAATGGGGTACCTGGTATCTTAAACATGCCTGAAGTAAAAGAAAGGATTTTCTGTTCTGAAAAGAAAATAACAGTGTGGAATAGCACCTTACAGCTTAATTTCATTTCAAAGAGTACTTCTGGTAATAAACCATTTTACCCATGACAGGGAAGCAAAAATTTTAACAATTAATTATTCACAACAACTTGTCTGAACAAGTTTTTCAGGTATATCATCTAACAGTTAAGATGCAATTAAGTTATAAAAAAATAATTTCACAGAGTTTCATTCTTAGTGGCAAATGTTAACAAATGACGAGTTTCACTATTACTAAACCAGCCTTCTGTACTGATAAAATCACAAGCACATTGTGTGACTCCCCACCAAAGCAAATAAGCATAGTTAGCTAACAAATGTATATTCTGTTTACCCTGGAACTTTTCTGGCTTGTGTATTTGCCTATCGCTTTTTCTCCTCAAAGTACATTAGGCAAGACAGAAACAATAATGTTAGCATGAATACAGTTTAGTGACTTAGTGCACAGTGATTCAAGGAAAGAACAAAAAAAAATACAAGGTTTACTGAGCAAAAGTATGTTACATAACACATATTATGACCATGCATGGCATACAACGTATTTTATTGAAAGGTGAGAAACTTTAATGTTAAAATACCTCTGGTTAATCCCTTAACAATACACTTCTCAACATATAATTCTATGCTTTTGACCACCAGACTAGGAATACTTTCTCTGACTTATTTTAGCCATGCTGGCTGACAGCAGGCTGCAGGACAGGCATGTCTAGCCATGTACCACCCTGATCACTTAAATTTAGGCCACAGCTTTCAGGAAGAGCTAAAGCTCATGCTGGCCCACATTCATTTGTTTCTCCAGGAGGAAAAAAGAAACACATGCCTTGGTCTCAACTCATCTGAGAGCTAGGACAAGATCAAGACATAGCTCAACCATATGCACGTTCAGAAGTAAGTCTAAAACCTTCACTACTACACTGCTGTTTAACACACCATATTAAAAGCCTACTCTTACTACATCCAACCTCTCCGGGCCTGTGTTAACACAGGCCAGACTACAGTCTTCTCCATATTTAAAAAATCATACTTCACTATAAAACAAAACTGATACTCTCTGATCTGAAAGCAGATGAGAGGCACCTCACCCTCATCAGTGGTACAAATACAACTTTCACCCAGGCTGCAGCACAGCATGCTTAAATTTAAAAGGTTTAAAAGGCTGATGTGTATCTTGGAGTAAAGCTCACAGGAGATAAATGAGCATGCACATGCTCCAAAACAGATTGACTGGAAAACCTTCCCATGGTCTACCTAGAAATCAGATGAGAACTTGTTTAGTTTTAAGCCCAAACACAAGGCACGGATCTTTCTATACAGCATCTTTTTGTAATTCCTTCTAAGTGTTTCAATCTGATCCACGTAAGCATTTTGGACACTACTTCAAGCTTTATAGAACTGCTTAAAAATGCGGAATCAGGATGAAAATCTGTAATGGAAGGGACAGGGCACAGAAGGCAGTTCCATAATTTAATGAAACCTAGCATGACTGACAGACAACCTGTACCTTGAAGGTGACAGGGAACATCATATTCAATCTCATCATGTCTTGATGGGCTAAGGAACAGGGTCCCGTCCACCAGCGGAAACTGTTCAAACACTGGCAACGCCCTGTGGCACAGAGCACAGTTTACAACGTTCCTGTGGCTGGCACTGAGAGCAGCAAGGATGAACTTCCGAAGGTCCTCCCCTTGGCCCACCTGGGCATCATCTTCCATCCGCACATGGAAAGTATTCAATTTATGCCTGGGGATGTGAGTGAGCAGCTCAGATAGATCGAGCCTTCTCAGAAACTGCACAGGGGTATCGAAGTGTCCTGATCTATGTGCTTGCAAGCCAGCTGCCCCGTAATCAAAATGTGCATTCCTGAACATGCCCCCACCAGCCATGTTCTTCTTATGGGGCTCCAGGTGAATGGCATTCTTCAAAAACTCTCCCAAGTATCGCGAGGAACGCGGGCCACTGAAATGTGTGGGGGCGAGGATAGAGTAGCCGGTGGGCGGGGATTGGCCAGGAGAGACACAAGGTGAGCGAACGGCGTAGCTGCCACCCAAGACACCCTTCTCCTGCGAGTTCTGCCTGTCCATAGAGTGCCTTCGCTGGAGGTCATTGCTCAAGCCTTTCTGAGGCTTGTTGGCCGGCCTGCCTTTTTTGGCCTCCTCTGCTGACTCTGTCATGGACCTTCCTGTACTCTTCTCCAACACTGATTTCTTCTTCTTGTCATCCTGCATTCGCTTCACCTGGTACCAGTCTGTGTCCTTCTTTAAATGACCCTGCCCACATCGACAGGAGCAAAACCGAAAAGCCAGGTCGTATCCCTTCTTGGTCCACATGTTTTGGCGACACTGCTTTTCATTCCAGCTCCTGGCTCTGCCAATGCAATTGAACTGGACAAGGATGCTGCTTTCCCACTCGTAGAAGCACTGAAGGTGCATCCAAGTGCTGTATGGACAATGCTCGTTGTTGCATATAACCTTCTGGTAGTCATCCTTCTCCAGGTCCACTGGCCTCCCAAAGCTACAGATCAGTGGAGTAGCACAAGGGGCTTCTGTGGAAGGTAAAAGAGATACATTAATAACTTAATGGCCCATTTACTGCAGTACTTTCTTTAAACACTGTGACAAACACACACAAGCTCTTACTAACAACCTGTATTACTAAAGGGCCACAAGCACTAGCTCCAGGTCAGTGCAAAAAGCAGTATTTGCCAAAAAGAGATAAGCATGTGAAAGGAGATAAGGAAACGCACGAATAAAGAAACAAAACGACATTACAGCCTAATATTCAAAACCAAAGCACCTCAGAAGCATTAACTCTCCTCAAGCGTATATGGATACTGTCGTAAGGCCTTAACAAGCAAGGAGAAATGGGAATGTTCCTGGAGGGCTGCTTTGAAGCCTGAGAGGCAACATAGAGAGAACACACACAGATGTTTGTTTGAAAAACAAGTAAGCAATACAGCCCAGCTTTGCAATCATGGGGAGAGGCAGGAATTGATCTTTTCTTTGGGACTGAGTAAGAGACAACAGCTAGGGAGAGAAGGAGGAAGCAGAGGACTTTGAAAAGCAAGACAAACAGCTTAGGTTCCTAGTACAGAAAGGAGAGCCTTCACTGCATTGCTTAGGCAAATACAGACTATATCACCACCACTGACCTTCTGGACAGCTAAATTTCACAAACCAAACAGTTCTGCAGCACAGACAGGTGAAAAAATCCAAATGCAACATGGTATTTTATCAGCAAAGTAGCAGCTTCGCTATATCCTTGAGCAAAGAACAGTTTACTTCCATTATCTCCCAGCAACAATATCAGCTTCTGCACAAAAAAATGTTCCACAATAAAATGTTCTGCATTTATGAACCAATGATGTTTTCCAGTTCCTCACCAAAGTACCATAGACTACATATGACTCCCTTTGCTCGCTGCTCTGTTGCAGCTGGGAGGCTCAAAAGGGATTGGAAATTTTCTACTGGAGTTTTTGTAAGAACTTTTTAGATGCTTACTCAAGTATTACAAATATTTATTCTCTGTATTTCTGTCTTCCTAATTCTTCCTCTTCACCAGTAAGTACTGCTCCAACAGAACTGTCAGGCCGCCCTTTAACCTCTGTATGGCTGCTTTCAAATATTAGCAGGCTTCTTCAGGGTCTTCCGTGGTCAAGTGCTGCCTCACCCCATCTAAAACAAAGCAATCAGCTTCCTGAAGTTCCCCAGTCTCAGCCAGAGCCCCAGGACTTATGGCAGGGCTGCACAGAGCCTTGAGGAGAGAGACTGCCATGACTGAGGTTTTCTTCCCTTAGGACTTTAAATTTCTATCTGATGAGCAGGTAAAAAAACCACCACTCAGTTGCATTGATTTAATCACATTCTTACCACCGCTTGCACAAATAACACAACATAACTTGCAGCAGAATGAGAGGTTTTATGCTGCTACATGTACTTTGACTCCGACTCTCAGTAAGAGACACACTATCCATCATCATCAGTCTTACAGCAGCAATACACAAATCAGGCGCTCTACAACAACAGATCTTTGCCATGCGAGTGGTTTTGCCCCTTCCCAGCAAGTTTTTGGAAAAGGCTATAAACAAACAAAATCTTCAAGGCTACCTTCAGTAAATTCAAGATTACTGTAGTTCTTAAAACTTACTTATACAGAAGAAAAAGGCACAAATAGCACAGAAAAACCTTCCTGAGCCATTCCCTGGAAGATGCCACATCCTTCATTTCTCTGTCTCTCTTTCTAATGCCAGAAGTGGCACAGTTGCAAGAAGAATTCTTCTGCAATACCTTTCCTTCAGGGAGTGGCCTATAAACTGGCAAGCAAAACACATTCCCAAAAGCTTTCCTTTAAAGAAGAAAAAGCCTATTTCATTTCAAAATATGGAATTTTCAGTCATTAAAAACAAATTACCAAATTGGAGAGAACGGAGATAAGAAAGGCTTTCCCTAGAGATTCTTTGGAATTTCCTTCTATACATGTGACAAATATATTGTTATTGGTTGTCGTGCGTCTCCTTTCCACCATTGCAAGAAGGCAGAAAAAAAGAACATGCCAAGAATCCACTTATGCTCTCACAGTGTTTCAGAGAGTAAATGCTCTAACAGTTGCAGGTATAATTATAGCTGACAGTTGAGAAAGTACTACACAGACAAGTCTAGAATTGAATAAAGACACTATACTTGTTCACCCATACTGGCATAGTTAACTGACTAAAAAAGGAAAGCGTTTCCTTGATTAGCCTTTGAACATGTTTTTGAGTTTGTATGCAAAAACATATGATCTTTAGCCTCCTGAGAAGTTTACAGACTCCTCACTATGTGGAAAAAACCTGAAATTAATAAAATAAGTGACTGAAATACAAAAACCATCACCACAGCCCATGTATTCCACAGAATAAGTCTGCAACTTCTTAATTATGATCATGTACCGAGTGTCTAGAGGCTAATATAAAGACGACTTTCAATAGACTTGTTTTTCCCCTTTTCCGTGTTGATCAATGGAAGTACCGTGGAATGAAATCTTCTCCAGCTTCTCCTTAAGAACTCAGAGATGCCAGATTACCTGAAGAACTTCCCACACAGCATAACTATGAGTAAGAAAAGGCAAAGCTACAAGTTCTGGACAGCGATGTCTTCTTCAACATTTACATTCACCAGATGATTACAAATTTTTCACACATTCCCTCATCTGATCTTGTATCTACACAGTGTGAATTAGCTGGTCACATAATCACCATAGCAAAAGCAGGTCTAGAGCAGCTGGAAGACAGCAACAGAATTAACAAAAGCCTTCCCTCATGCAAAAGACTCCAATGAACTGTTAAACGGCATCACTGAGATTGCTTTGGAAAACATCATTGCCAAGAGGAGAAGCTGGTCTCTATGGATCTCTTCTGGGGACTCATCTGACATTTCACTACTGCCACTGTAGCTGCATAGGAAATACTCCAGAAAAGTAACAGATCTCTGCCATGCCGCCGTGCTCCACAGCATGGGTTATGCCATGCCAGTCAAAGCACCTGCTTTCACTGATACAGATTTGCTGTTATCAAGTCTGCTGGTTTGAAGAAGGCCTTGATTAAACTGCTGCAGTATTTCCACAACAGAAACTGAGAAGCACAGCATGGCTAATTTGTCTCGGTAGAAACTTCTACTGCTTCTGTAGTTTTCCTGTATTTAAGAAAGCAGAAAACTCTGCTACCTGAAAAGCATACAAAAACCTCAAGCCAACACTTGGTTTTGCCTAACATTTCAAATTCCAGCAGGTGTATCTGTACAAAACAGACTAGGCAGGACCAAATACAGACTTCTCTGTACCCATGTCTCCTGCCAAACATAACCACGCCACGTGTTCCTGCATAAAGAATAAATAAGAAACAGAAAACAGCAGTTTTTGTGCCATTTTCCCAGTTCATGGCAACAGATATGCCTTAGGAACAAAAGAGACACCATTCAGATCAGTATGGGAGCCATGTTTTAGGTAAGGTGAAGAGCTCTTCCCATCAATTCACACCCTTGAAAGTGGTCTGGGTTATTTAATCACCATTTTATAAATGAGACAGAGCACTTATTTCAGTATTACAAAACTTTAAAAATTCTTGTTATCAAGCCCTTGTACTTTCTGTAATTAGAAATGCATTTTGAGATATTCTTCAAAAAGTCAGAGCTAGAATCATTGTCCTAATGTTTTATGACAACAATGTTACCAATTACTGTCAAGAGACATTAGGATGGGAAGTAAACAGAAATTACATGGCCAAACTGCCCATCCACACCTGTAGCCCCAAGCTGGTTTGTCACCTAAATATAATTTGCTTCCAAGTAGCTAACAGCTCAACAGGTTTCTGGTTCCCAAAGCTATGAAAGTGAACTTCAGCGAAAAGGAAAGATTACATGGTATCAGAGCAACATGCATTCTCCCAGCAGCCCCTTTCAAAAGAATGCTGAAATAATGATAAAAGAACTTCTATTTAACTTTCAGTATCAAGATGGGTTTCACAGCCTAAGAGAACAAAACAAGACAGCGTGCAGTTTTGTGTAGCACAACAGCTTCAACGTAGGCTGTCAAGTTGCAACTACAAGTGTGTGCTGCTTTTTTCAAGATGTTATGTTTCCACATAAAAAAATAAATGTTTTCTCAAATTCCTCTCTAGTGATCTGGAACAGTGATTCTGGAAACAGTTGGAAGGAGCAGTACATAAATGTCTTCTAAAACAGAAATAACATACAATATTCCAAACACACGCACATTTGTGCGAAGATAGCTCACTCTTCAAACAAGGTTGTGTTTTATGTTTGACAGAGCCACCATAAAACTAACTTTTCTTTCAAAAATGAGAATATGACAGAAGATTGCAACGAAGCTGGATTGGGTTGTTTAGCTTTTTCTCTGTTTTTCTTTTCAGGTTTATAAACATCCATAAAAGCCAGGACTAGGAATAGGAATAGAAACAGAACATCTGAGAAATACCTCTTTCAACAAAAAAAATCCTCCCACATGAACTGGTTCTACCTTTTAATAAAAAAGAAAGGCAGTACATGAAGACCATCCTTCCCATTTTATGACCCAAATGAAAGCAGCAGAACAACAGCTGCCTGAGGAACTTCCCCCTGGTGAAGTATATTGAGGAGAATGTTGTTTACTTCTGTTTACACACCCATCATAAAACCAAAGATGCACCCAGCAAGCCAAATGCAATGATTCCATGGCTTCAGTTTCGTGACTGCTCTCATTTGTTCCAAGTCCTCAATGCAGATGCCTAAAGCAAAATTCGCTCTTCCCCTGCTATGGTCCCACATTATCCATTGTGTTAAGCACCAGAGTTTTTCAGTCAGTGGACAGAAACAGATAATTATTTCCCGTACTCGTCAGCATAGGTTTCAGCTCACTGCACAGATTTGCCATCTCTGGTAAAACTCAAGGGAGGTGTTAAACATGTGAGGCTGGGGGCAGAGGAGAGGGAAGTGCGGTGGCGGCTGGAAGAGACAGACCTACTATCATCTTAAAACAACTGTCAGGCAACACTAGGTTGTTATGGATCTGGAAAAAGAAATTATCCCCAAAAAAAGGGTAAGGTCTTGGCACCGGATTGGTTGCAAGACACTTACTATGGCTTGCTCTTGTTCTGCTGTTACTCTAGCATCTCTTCATCTATGCCAAGGACATCTATGCCAGCACATTACTGAGGCCAGAAGGGTTCCTGTGGGACACACACCTTGCAAATCAAGCACTTCAACCTCTACCCTGCTTTCTCATGAACACTGCTCTCTTCACAACCTTACACAGCTAGGAATTGTTCACTCTGCCAGCCTGAACCAGAGCTGAGTCATTCCTCGGGAAGGCTACTCCCTACCTACCATCTGCATGAATCTTCTGAATTTCCTCTGCCATCAGCATAGCTTTATTTTAATTGAAGTCATACAATATTACTGCACTAATACTGTAATGCAGCTGTAGAAAATAAACCACCACCACTACAACAACAAAACAGACAGAAAGAGAAAACCTGAATTAATTGCCTGATGTATTTGCTTTGTTGAACCTTGTAATACGATCTAATATTCCAAAGATTACCAAGACGTGACAAAAATGGTATTGTCATACCCGTAACTGGTTAAACAGTACAAATAATATGGCAATACAGAAATGATCAGCCACCTTCCTAAGAGCCTAAGTGCAACAGGAGAATGCAATGAGAAAAAACATTTGACAAGTTGATCCAAAAGGCAGGCTTGGATCTTCAGTGCAGCAACAACAACAAATAACAGCTGACAAAAAGTAAGAGAAGTCTTTCAAAACAGCTCGGCTCAGGGCTTATACCGGTAACACTCACAGATGGTGGCTGGTATCTCTTCAAAACTTCTTAAGCAATCTTTGCCGAATGATCAAGATGAAAGCTTCCAGGAGGATTCTCCAGTAGGGAAGGGAAAAAAGACAGCAGTACCTGGTAAGCGACCCTTAACACAGGCTTTCTTCTGTGCCTTAAGACTCCCTCATGCTCTTGGAAAGAGAAGACAAGGTCTGCAGTCCATTCTCAGTGAGCAACAGACAGAGCCACTGCCATTGCAATAAGGAGTTGTCTGGAGCCAGTCTGGCTGACAGCTTTACATCTGGTACACACCTACATATTGACACTGTCAATAGGTGCCAGTCTGGAGCCCAATCCTACCCTCAGGACCAGGCAGCTGCAGGCAATACCTACTCTCAGAAGGGACTTAAGGAGAACAAAGCCATAAGCAGCCCAGTTCCCTCACATGCTTTACCCCATGTGTAAGACGTCACTAATTCTATTAAGTGAGTAGTGACATGAAGTGATCACCTTCCCCTAGAAAAGATTTCATGTAATTTGGAGCTGCTAAACCCTGGTTCACCTGAGAATTCAGGACTCCCAAAGGGTTCAGTAGCTGCCAGAACTATCTCCATGCGCTATCTCACATTAACTTCACACTTGACCTCCAAGGCAATCTCTTCACATTAAAAAAGTAAATTAAAAAAACCACCTAGAAACTTCACAGAAGCAGGAAGATACCATGGAAATCAGGAAGGCTTTACTCATACCTGCCACATTAACACCTTCTAACTAACAGCACAGTCTGAGCTAATGCCTGTTTATGAAATCAGCAACTAGCATGTGATACAGTTATCTGCAGCTCTCATTCAACCACCCACTCCCAGCACAACCAAAACCTCACCAAAGTAAGGCAGAAAATCAAGATTGAAACTGTACAACCTAAGGAAGATAGGCACTTACATGTGCACAGTAATTCTGTGGCTTGTTTACACAGCCATCTGCGCTCCAAGCTGAACCTATTGCCTATGCTGCTGAAACCCAGTATGAGAATTCACATGGTCTTGTAGAAGTCACCATAATCTGTACAATTATCATCTAGCCAACTTAGCCAGTTTCTTTCCATTTAACATGTATTGTCCAAACACAGAAAACAACTCAATCACCAGCTTTGGTTTTTGCTTGGGATGTACAGACTCTGTCTGTATAGGATAAATCTTGCCCTGGCTTGTGCTGTAACACCTGAATCCAACTGGAAATATCCCCAGAGAACAGGCCTAAGCCTCTACCTGTATCAGTGCCAGGACAACTATGCACCCCAATACTCCCAGGTGAACTCTGAATTGGTTTAACCAGGTCAGAAGACAATTGGTTCTCCATGCTGTAAGCAATCATGCCCCAGCTAAGAAGACTCCTCAGCATCGTGTGGATTTTTCTGATGACCTCTATCACGGTGAATGCAGAGATTAGCGACTATCTCAAGACTGATGGGCCTTAATGTGTTTTGAACATTGGATGTCGCTTAGTCTGCACATGAATTGTCCCCACAGAAAAGCACTTCCACCATTAAATCCTCTCACTTTAGCCTTCCAAGAGCTTTTAATAACTTGAACTGCTACGGAGATCTAACCTTGGTGCTTCAAGAAACAGTCATTCTAATAATAACTCAAGCAGACTCTACGGCACCTACCCTAGCAAGTTTTCAGTGGCAAACTCCAGCTCAGGCTGGAACCAGAGATGACTGTAGCATGCAGCAGATGCCCTAGTGCCAAGCACAGATGTAAACACTGCAGGCTGGACTTGCTCAGACTGAGAGCCAGCTAGCCACCAGACCCAGTCCAAAAGCACAAGAAAGCAAGAGAGAAAGGAAAACAGGTTGAATCAAGTGGTATCAGCACCTCTTACAGTTTCGAATCTAGGGATATTTGCGTCATCAGTCTATCCTTCCCAAGTTTCAGTGTGACAGATTGTATTTTATTTTCCATGCTAAAGGTTAAAGAAGCTGGTAGAAGCTCAGTGGGAAACAGGAGATGCAGGACCCAGCATGTCTGCGAGACAGCAGCTCCTGAGTGTGGAGCTGTTGGTTCCCACAGACATCTCCCTGACAATGCCATGCTGGCTCCCAGCCCTGTCATGTACCATCTTTGGCATCCGTGTGGCACACAGAGACCTCACTTGTACACTGCTCCCATAATGGGTACCGGCAGCACAGAAGTGGAGATGGGGAGTGCCAGGCCTACTCAACAGCCAGGCTCCAATGGAAGCTACCTCCTCTCCCAGCAGGCATCCAAGACAGGAACAACAGCAATATCCCTCTCAAGCCCAGGAAGAAGGACTGATAGACTCTGAGAGACAGAGAGAAAGACATAAAGGTTGAAGTGAATGCTCTCAAGATAAATGTCACTAAAGTCTACCAGGAAATGCCAGTGCTCCACTTGAAATCCCACAAGCTTTCAAAATGGAATTACCCACTCCAGTGACTAGATTACTGCCTTCAAGAGGCCTCTTTGAAATTATATGAATTTCTATCAAAACAGTTTAAAGAAAGCCCATGCCCTACTAATCCTGTTACAATTTAGACACCTTGAAGATTAGCTGTAGTATTTTACTCTGAGCTGAATGCAAGGTTTTCCTCTGTTTTTTTCCCTCACACATGCTGCAGGAAGAAAAGCAGAGAAGGATGGATGTCTGCCAGCCACGACAGTACTTTAAGATCAAAGAATGTCTCAATACACAAGGCTATAAGCAAGGCTGAAGAAAACTTACGAATGTCTCCAAGAGCTAGAAATCATTTTGTCACTACTTGTTAGATCACTAGGAGTAAGACATGGCATGAGTACAGACAAAGCAAAGCAATCAATTCAAAAACTGTATTTCCCTGTACGAAACAGAGCAAACATCAAGCCTAAACCTCACTCATGAAAGCACTACACTTGAGCAGTAACTAATCACATGAACACAGAATGTTGTCAGGGTACTGATAACCATCTTGACAGCAAATAACTTTAAAAAACCAAACTTAAATGGGTGTGCTTGCATGAAAGGATAATACTTATTTTACTCAGTAACACCATGAACATGATTTCATTTGAAAAGATTTGCAGAACATTAACTGCATTTGCTACCAAAGCATGTAATTGCATAGTTTTAAAAATCCTAAAACTAACATGAAAGTCCTTTTGAACCTGATTTGCATTGATAGAGACAGCAAAATTTGTATTCAATTGATTTCTGCAGTTAGAAGAACACAATGGTATTATGAGCATATTAATAGATATTAAATTTTGTAGTCACTGCAACAGAATAGAAACTTAATTTTCCAAGTGGTCTCACTGATACCAACGGGACTCCCTCAGGCTAAATAATTGGAAGGTGCCAATACTGAACATCACTGAAGTGTCAAACTGGAACTGGATGTTATATGCAGTAGCATATACATTTAACATTTGACAGCAAATATTAATCCAGGCTTAAATACTACAATAATTCATTTTCTGAAAACACATTTTTAAATTAAACATTGCATTGATGAATTTTCTGTCCCTCTTTAACTATCCCACGTCAAGGATATAATTTTTTTTTGTAGTAAATCATAATTGTTGGCCAGTCACAGCGTTCAACACATTAGTCACTGTTGTGCTTACTGATTTCCCTCTCCATACACTTTTCCTACATTAGAATTTTTATTTGAAAGTAAATCAGTCTTACAAATTCGTGAAACCCAGGTGAAGTGTCCAAAAGCACACAAATCTGACTGCCAGCACCTCCACCTGCCAAGCCACCAACTCGCCAGCTCTGCCACTTGGGCAGTTTAAGGGCTCATTTATGGTGGGGGAAAAAAAAATACGATCTTAAAAACAGGTGGCCAGTACACTGTAGGACAGTGATTTAGAGACAGTTATGCTGTGGGGTTTTTTTAGTTTAATTTGCCTGGCTTTAATGAATTCCATGTTAAAGGGAAAAAGCACAGCTAAGGAGACGCAGTTTTTTCTTTCCTCTAGTCTTCTCACAGCACCAATGCTGGAGAGATCAGAGTGACAACAACAAGGGGATGAAGCAGCAAGATGTTAAGATAGAGACCACCAAGCCAAAGAAGAGGACTTGGCTCTACTCATGAGATGAAGAATGGAAACAAGGCAAAGAAAATTGATAGAATAAGGAATTTTAGGGTCAGAAACAACTCTATGTCGAGACCAGAGCAAGACATTTAGAGGATAAACGGATAAAACAGCTGGAGCAGAGATCTGAAAGTGTCCAGCCTCAGCAAGGCAGAGGCACAATAGGAATTTGCTCCTCAGAGCCTCAGATCTAAAAGTAAACCCTGTGGATTTTCCTCTTCTGATCATCAGGGCAAAGTATCCACAAAATGTTACACCCATTTATGTCTGCAGATGAAGGTAACCAACTACTGCCATCAGGAATACTGCCATCAATGGCGTAAGTGCAAAATCCCATGCAGCTGCTGGTATAATTTTACATGACAGCTCAGATTTTCAGCTCAGATTTTATGAAAAGTAATCCAGAAAACTAGCTAGAAAATTAGAAAATTAAATTTTTTTCCCCAACACCATTCAATCACTCTGAAAACAGGTAATCTAAGAAATGAGGCTTTCTGTAACATCATATCTCAGTTTCCCTGTGCACTGTGATCCTGTTAAACTAATCCACCCACACCCCATGACCTGTGCATCACTTAGTGCAGAAAATGGATGCACTTTGGTCAACAAAGGTTAATCTATCATGTGGTCTGATGGAAGAGATAGGAATGGAGGACATAGCTAGAGAATGTGAATCCCCCTTGTAGGCATCATCCCAACACCTACTGAGAAATTAAGAGTGCAAGGTGAGAAAAGCCATCACATCTGGTCAGTGGTTATGCTCTCTGCCTTCCCAATTCCCCTGTGGAAGTCTAGAACCTTCAAGCACAGTTTGAGCTCTGAACATGCAAAAATTGAAACACCACCAAAAAAACCATAAACAAATGCCCTCTTGGGGCAGAAAAAAAGTCTGCTGACATTTCTCAGCCATCATGCCAAAAACTGAGTGATAGTTTAAAGGGAAAATTGTGCAGGGATTGAGGCAAAGTTTATCAAAATGTAAAAGTGAACAAGAACTTTCCACCATAAAGGGATGCTGTAATGGCAGTTCCCTATCACACGGCACAGCTAGTCAGGGCTGCACAGAGAAGTCCAGAGGAAATTAAAATCTGTTTCATTATGCCACATGTATGAGGGGCAGAAACAATACATGGACCATACAAGGAACTGTAAAGACTTAAAAAAACCCCATATCTGAATCACCATCTCTTCGTGAGTGAAGCAGGGTCCTGATGTGACTGTGTAATTAGATCATCATACTGACATCATGATGCAAAGCCAAGGTCTGCATAGACATTTTCAACTCTTAAATCTGCTGCTTCCACCTCTGCACACCTCTGTCTTGTCATACTAATGAAAGAAAACAGGTTATGTCATTATGATCATCCACTGCTTTTCCAGGGTACAGGTAGAGTAGGAGAGCAATGATACCAGACACACACAGATTATGCTAGAGCAGCATATGGTGAGAGAAAGAGGAGAGGGGAGGGGAGAAGAGCCCAGGGTCTCACAGGACCAGTGAGCCTGGGCAGCAAGAGCCACAGCATGCAGCTGCACAGCCCAAAAGCAGCCACAGCTAAGAGCTTCCCTGCATCCAGCAGACTTAATCCACAACCCAGATAGTCTCCCACGAACAGTCGAGACTCGACTGTGTTCAGCAGAACTCTATTAACCCCACCACTCACTTGAAGCAGGCCACATCCTCCATAAACTGCTTAGTGATCAAGCAACCCTCAAGTGCACAGCCGCTTACAAATGTCTGGAGTCTAGTAATGGGCAACTTGCCTCCAGGGCCATGGCTACATAACAGAGCTTCATTTCAGATTCATTGGGTTTGAAGACTTGGGGGAATCTGTTATCATTGTCTAATCTCTTCCCCGCACGAGAGCCAGACTCCCAGTTCTGCAGTGCAACCTGAACTAAAACTGTGGAAAGCTCTGAACTTTGAGAATACAATTTACAAAACTTACAGCTCAGGATGATCTGATGGGCAGTAGCCAGTGTAAAATAAAGCTAGCAACCACATCTAACCCTCCAGCCTTTATGATTATCTGAAAAGAAAGGTATGACGAGATGCAATGATCCTGTCAAAGCAAAGATCACTGGTGCTGGTCAGGCACTGTACAGAAAATGTTGAAGCCAAGGTTGTACCTCTGTTGCGAGGGGGTAAAAAAAGGGGCCGTGAGGGATTTGGTGAAAGAGTCAAGGGATGTTTCTGACCACTAAAGTCATATGGAAGCAGGGAGAGAGAGGATATAGGAGCGCCTCAGGTTAGATCTCAGAAAGGCAGCCTCAGATTCTGAGGAAGCTGGCCAGCACAGGGGAAGGATATGTCAAGCACGTGGGACACACAGTCTTACAGCTGAAGAAGACTGACAACCTGCCCGGCTAGCGAGCTGTACCACTACCAGTGTTCCCCGGCATCACCTCTGCGGCCTCTGCAGATGGAACACACCTCATCATCCACAGGCAATACAGCCACACCAGAAACACATTACTGCTGCCACTTGAGCTTGATTTAAAAAAAAATTCAAAACATTGTTCCTCCCCATCCAAAGAAGAGCCAACATGTAAGACACCATCTGCAATGTGGATGTTGGACGTATTACAATACCATACTGAAGTCATGACAAAAATACTCTAGAAATATTCTAACTCCTGTTAACCTCCTTTTTTTCCCCCCTTGTTCACTGATTTAAAGCAAATAGTAAAGAAAAAAACCCAAAACAAACTCAAAAAGGAAATTCTTATCATTCTCCATGATTCTCTGGGGTAATACTCTTACAAAAGCAGTCTGGAAAAGACCTTGTGAGCTAAAGTAATTCATAATTAATTGATAATATTTCCAAGGAAAAGTTTCCATTAAATAATACATGGGAATCAGACATCTTGAAAACCAAACTAAGACACTTGGAACTCCCTTTCTAACAGCAGCAGGCAAAACTACCGCCACAAAGCATAATAGCAGTTGTAGCCACCCTCCCACTTCTTGAAAAGCAGGGAGAGTAAAAAGCTGAAATCCAACTTGGGAGAGGAAAAAAGTGAAGAGTAGGGACTCTGCACCGCAGGTTGTAAACCTAGCAGCAGACCTAAGAGGTGGGGCTTTTTGGCTTAGCAAAACTGTAATAAAATCTTTGCCTGCCTTTAGTTTTAGCCTGACACATCCTTTTGCAGCAAAACAAACATGAATAGCAACGCAAGTTTCTGCAAGACACCACCTTACCAAAACCGCTCCGAACCAAAATCCAACCCACGGACCAAAGGCAGCATAAAATGGTTGATGTGAAGTGAGCACGTTACCCTAACAAACCCAACTGCTGTACAAAGGCAAACAAAACTGACCGAAAAGCAGGACTCCATTTTTAACGGTGACGGAATAAAGTGGGGATTTTTTCAACTGAGCTCCGAATCAGCCGCGGCGCGGCCGCTACCGGCGAGCGCTGCGCCTCCCGCCCGCCGGGGATGCGCTCTGCCCCCGGCCCGCGCTCCT